>JBCEWC010003489.1:0-30137 GCA_038996855.1 Solanum aculeatissimum
TTTGGGTTAGACCCATTTCCCACTCAATTTGACCCCCTAAACAAGAATATGAAGTCGGATTTTCGAAAAATAAAATGGATTTTTAGATATAGCTAAAACAAGTTTCTGGTAACTTTCGTAGCACAGTTTTTTGAACTTTTTGGGTCTTTTCAGGTATAAACTGCCACAACCAAAAACTGAACTCTGGCACAACTGTCACACAATTGAGGTATAGTGTTGTATGTGGATGTAAGACCTAATGTCTATGCCTATATGCCAACTGGTCCCCCATAAGCCTCGAAGGTACACCCATGCGTAATCAGGGTGTGTATAGGTGTATAAGTACAGGAATCAATAACAGATGGTATGGGATCTCAATTGATAGAGAACACAACGTCAAATAGGGACTTGAATTCCTAACTGTCACTCAGGGAATTGAACCCCTATAATATCAAATGGGGCCTCAAACCCTTATAATATCAGATGGGGACTCAAACCCCTATAATATCAAATGGGAACTCAAACCTTTATAATATCATATAGGGAGTCAAACCCCTAGTCCTCCCAACCTGGCCTCCGATCGGGGAAGTCAGCCAAGGCCAAATAGACTGACAATCAACTGTGACTCGAACACAAGAATAGTCATATGGGACTCAAATACGAGAATAATTATTAGGGACTTTAACCTCGAAATAATCATCAAGGACTCAAACCTCAGAATAGTCATCTAGACTCGAACCCAAGTATAGTCATCAGGGACTCGAACCCTAGAATAACTATCTGCGACTCGAACCCAGGTGTAGTCAATTGGTCAGTTGGTGTACTAGGATCTGTTTCTCTCAGGTCATATCATGTGACATGTAACAATACAGGCTTCGAACAATGCAAGTCTAGGAAAACACTAGCTTAAGCCTAGGCTTAGGCTCAATAGAAAGCAAATGACCCGAGGTATCCAAAGCAACTAGAACAACGATAAACCATCTAGCTGATAAGCATAACTAGTAACCAGGACAACGATAGAAAAGCCAACTGATATATGTAATAAGTCCCAAGACAAACCAGTAGGCAATCAAGATGATAAATACAACAAATATCTCAAACAATAATAGACAATCCACCTCAATCCCAGGGTATAGCATACATCTCACAAATAGGATCACAATTCCATCACCAGGTAACCAGGAGCCCAGTATATTAATAACATCACAACAATAGAACCTCAATGCATAGTTAGGAGTACAATGTATAGCCAATTTCCTAGATTATAGCATGTTCTCCACTACTAGACAGCCCAACTAGGTATATAAGTAACTAAATAGGCATACGTATCAACAAAAGTAGTACAAAAATCATTTTAGCCTTTAACAGGTCCATCACAGCCCAAAACAACTCTAGCATAAGTTCTTACAACAAATAAAACCATTACAGTGTTCACACGATAATCATAGTCTCAACTAACATATATAGGCTTTACTCAGGAACTTCCAACAATAAACATGCACCAATCATGTATTTTAGCTTAATCTAGGAGAAAGGAGAAGCCTAGCCTATCTGAAAGGCAAATCTACATGCTCCAGATCTGTCCACGTAAGAGTTACCCCTCCTGATCCCCTCCAAATACCATCCAACTTTGAAAACATGAGTAACAACATATGGATAGTTGTTTTAACTATAATATCTTAAGAAATGGGGGAGAATAGGTCAATTGCGACTAAAATTGGGAAAAATAAGACCCACAACCAAAATACAAAACCAACCCTCATAAAATGACCTATGCATCACCCTAAGTCTATAGCCAGAAATTGAGTTCAAAACGAGGCTCAGAACGATGACAAACAACCCAAAAATTGAGTGACATTTCTTATCGAAAAACATTTATTTCAATAGTTTCTTTATCAAAATTCTCAAAAGTACGATCAGACCAATAGAATCCGAACATATCACAATGTAAATCTCAAAAAATACCATAATTTAGACACAAATTTCACTTGATTAGGATAAGAAACCATCGAGATACCATAATTCAAAAGTTTTGGCAATTTATGGTATTGCATACAACAAGAACAATGATTTTTACCTCAAAACATATGCTAAACCTGATTTTTGAGGTCCCCACAACGTTCCTCAAGATACTAGTCACAATTTAGCCTTTTAAATCGCTAAAATCGGGTATATATCAACTAATTTATCACTGTGTGAACATTTTTCACTTTTTCTTCATGACAATGGAGAATTTAAAGCTACCACCGCCTTACTCTTGGCCTGCGAATGTAGGTAGGGATCCACGAATGCGAGGCTTGGTATGCCAAGGCCTCTGCATTTGTGAGCCTAGCCATGTGAATGTGGGGCTTTAGCTCTTAAACACTCCGCGAACGGAAGCCTTCTGTAAATGCAGAGAGTTGCCTTACTATCCGTGCTTCTCCAACTTCAAACACTCTCCGGGGTTCCGCTTAGAAACCAACTATGAAACCATATTGATTTCAACATTTTGGATCTAACAATGTAGTTAGAATTCCCAACGGAGCTCGTAACAATAAAATGAGGGTTCCACTTCTTTCCAGCTAATTTTAACCAAAAGAATTGAGAGGGTCAAAATGCATCCGAAAGTCCTAGTTATCCAATGAAAGGTCATACTAGACAAAATTCAATGTTCTAAAGCTGACTGCGCTATCAGAATTCCTTTTTTAGCACGTTTACCTAGGTTTTCAAGAGTGTCACTCATTTTCTTAACTAAATTTGCAAATTTTGAGTTAAACACACATCGTAACCCCCAAGTCTCGGGCCAGCCATGCTCCTAGCCTAATTTGACAGGTCCAGAGCTAATGAAACCATCAGAATTCTGCTATGAGGCTGTGCACTAAGACTTTACCAGAAAACTCATTTTACAGTTATAATTTTCCATTAAACTCGAAAAGCTACATAAACATCAACCAATTCACCCAACAACCACACTATCAATACCAATGAGTCAAAAATGACCCAAGTTCATTATGCAAATGCTCAATCTAATAAAAATATTTGTGGAAAACATAAATGACCTGGAGGATGATTACAACATCCCCTACTAAAAGAACTTTCATTTACGAAAGTAAGGATAAAGGCATACCTGAAGACTTAAACAGGTTGGGGTACATCTCTTGCATGTCCATCTCCATCTCCCAGGTAGCCTCCTCAATCGATCAGTGGTGTTACTAAACCTTAACCATCGGTATGGACATGGAGTACAACTACCTAACATCTCTAGCCAAGATAGCTATCGGGTCCTCAACAAATGTTAGACGATCATCTAATTCAACTGAATCATACTGAAGCACATGTTACTCATATAGAATATAATGATGCAACATCGGTATATGAAAGACTAGGTGTATGGCAGAATATGCTAGAGGAAAAGCTAACTCATATGCAACTAGCCCAACTCGCCACAGAATCTCGAACGACCTAATATATAAAGGGATAAGCTTACCTCGATGGCAAAACCACATCACTCTTTTTAGGATAGACACTCTTAAAAACACTCTATCACCAACCCCAAAACTCATAAATCAGCATCAACAATTGGCATAGCTCTGGTGTTGACTTTGAGTTGTCCTCAACCTATCTTGGATAACCCGAACCTTGGATAAGGCATTATATAATAGATTTGTGTTATATGGACCAGGCTCTGTGGACTCTAACCACCCAACAGGAGTACGAAAATACCTACCATACATTGCCTCAAACAGGGCCATCTGAATATTGGTATTGTAGCTATTATTATATGCAAACGCGACTAATGGAAAAAACTAATCCCGCTGATCACTAAACTCTAACACACAGGCCCACAACACATCCTCGAGGACCTTAATAGTATGCTCTGACTGGCCATTGGTCTGGGGATGAAATAGTATACTCAAGTCAACCCAAGTTCCTAACTCTCTCTGAAATGCTCTCTAGAAATTGGAGGTGAACTATGAACCTCGATCAGATATAATAGATATTGGCACCTCATGCAATTGGATTATCTCCTGAATATAAATATGAGCCAATCGCTCAATATTGAAAGTAGAACAGACAGGGAGAAATGTGCCAACTTAGTCAACCGATCAACTAAAACATAGATGCTATCAAAACCCCTAGAAGAACAAGGTAAGCTTACCATAAAATCCATAGTCACTCGCTCTTATTTCTACTCGAGAATGGGTAGTCTCTAAAGTACCCCCACCAAGCCTCTGATGCTCGGCCTTTACCTGTTAGCAACTAAGATAACGAGATACATACGCAATAATATCTCTCTTCATGCCATCCCACTAGTAATGTTACCTCAAATCTCGATACATCTTTAATGTACCTAGGTGAATAAAGTATCTAAAGTTATGAGCCTCACACAGAATCATCTGTATCAAATCCCCCACTCTGGGAACACATAACCTACTATCAAATCTGAGGACCCCATTGGAATAAACTTTAGCTTGACCACCAACACCCAGATTAACTCTATCTCTCAAACTGCCTGACACAAATTTGATCCATTAATAAAGAAAGAGCACCAGTAAAGGCTAATATCCGACTGGAGTCTGAAATCTGACTAATTAGCTAAGGACTGGATGTCCATGGATAAAGGTTGCTCCTATATAGAAAAGTATGCTAGATTACCCATACTCACTAACTTTTGACTCAAGGCATCCACTACCACGTTCGCCTTGCCTAGATGATAAAGAATAGACAGATCATAGTCAGCTAATAGCTCAATCCAACGTCTCTATCTAGAATTTAGGTCCCTCTGAGTCATAATGTAGTATAAGTTGTGATGATTTGTATATGTATCACAATGAACCCCATAAAAGTAATGCCTCCAGAACTTGAGCGCAAATACTATCGCTGCCAACTCTAGATCGTGAGTGGGATAGTTACGCTATGGTCTCCCCACAATCGGGATACATAAGTAGTAACTCGACCCCTTTGCATTAATACACAACCTAAGCAAACATAGGAAGCATCACAATAAATAGTAAAGCTCTCACTCGTAACAGGAAGGGTTAGAATAGGTGCAGTAATCAATAACTCTTTTAGCCTCAGAAAGCTAGCCTCACACTCTCAAGACCAAACAAACAACATACCTTGAAGAGTGAAATGAGTCAATGGGGGCTACAATAATGGAAAACCCCTCAACAAACCATCTATAATTCTAATGCTGATGAAATACAACACTTTTAATGCTTAAAACTTAGAATTATGTGTTCTCAAAGCGATGTTAGTAGGTTTGATTTTGTTTTGTGTTTGTTTTTGTAGGATTTTAGTGTTGGCATGATTTTTGGACAAAGTGGGCTAAAACAATAGAATTTAATGATCCACGGAACCTTTTACATCGTGGAAAGGTTCACGAGCCATAGAAGGTGTATCATGTCAAATTCCAGTGAAGGGTGAATTTCTGAAGTAAACTCTATGAGGGAAGCAGATGAGTCATAGAATAATCCATGAGTTGTAGAATATGTTCGTGCCCTGAGGATCATAAAGTGGAGAAGTTTTGAAAATTCATCAGACGAAACCTTTCATGCGTCGTAGAATCTTACATGACCCATGGACAGGTCTCGTAAAAGTAGACTCTAGATTTCATTTGCAATCCATAAAACCCTAATGTACTAGCCATACAGTGAAGCATGAGCCGTGAATCTATCTGTAGATGGTGCCGACACAATTTTCCTATTCTATTTTGATTTTTTATTTTACACATTATAAATAGGTTTTTAGATTATTTTTAATGAAGTTTCTAGCAGTCTTGAGGTTTGAAGAAGATTTTAGAGGATACACTTGGGATTTATCATATTCTGAGAGAAAAAACATTAGTGTGTGTTCTTTATTCAACCTCATTATTCGAATGTTCTTTATTCAACCTCATTATTCGAATTGAAGAGTTGGATTTCATATTTTTAATTCATCTGTGTAAGTTCTCAATTATGTTACTCAACTTCATAATTTCTGCACTTATACTGATCATGCATAGCTAAATCCACAACTAGGGTTGTGGGAACCATGATGAAATAACTAGGTAAAATTGAATATTTTGTAAGTCTTGGAAGGTGTGTTAGGTTGTATTAATTAATCCTCTTCACTTTAATTATTTTTTAATGGAGGGCTACGTTAGAACTCACCTAGTGTTACTTGTCTGATCAAGGAAGTAATGAATAGGAAAAGAGATAATTTACAGGATTCTCTTGAGATGTTCTTATCTAATTAACTAAACTAAAACAAGGGGATATTGTACTGGGATAAAAATAAGGGTTAATAATTCCACATCACGGAGATAGATCAAGTTCCAGGATGAAATTTACATATTTTCTAGATCAAAGGTTTAGGTGAACCTAACTTACTGTCTTACACCTACACACTAAGAAAGGTTACATTTATCTGATAATATCCAGTTAGGGATTCATGGGGAACACATCACCCTAGTTAGCTCTTCTACTGATTTTCCATCACATATATTCATTTAGTTTAGTTAATTTTACTTTACAAAACCTTCCTTTCCTGGGAGATAAGTAGGTTAATCATTCTCTACATACATTGAATTAATTCTTGATTCTACCATATTCCCTGAGAGATCAACCCTAACCTCGATTAGGTTAATTACTTGAAGCGACCGCTTTACCTCAAAAAGAAGGTGTGGCTTGAGCAACATAAATATTTTGGTGCCGTTGCTGGGGAATATGACTCGTCATGGTTAATTCAAGTAATTTTGGGGGATTAATCCTTATTACCTTAATTTTATGTTTTGTTGTTTTTTCTTTTGTATGCAGGTGTAGTGTATGCACAACACTCAGAGCCAAGGCAATCCTTTGACTCCATTTGATCTAGAGATCCAAAGAACACTAAGGAGAATGACCCACGATAATGCGAATGATATTGCGAGTGATGCGGTGAATGCAACACTTAACTCAAATAATAGAGCTAACGATCTACCTCCACTACCACAGGGTCTGCAAATTGCAGCTAATCAATGGAACCAATGTCATCTTAACCCTATGGGGATGGACGTTACGGGAGCTATTGTGTTACCCCACTTCTGAATGACACAAAGTTCATCATTTCAAGTGGATTGCTCCAAATACTGAAGAATTGTGGGTTGTTTGTGGGCCTATCATCAGAGGATCCTCATAACCATTTACACAACATTGTGTTTGTCTGTAAGAGCATAATGGGGAACCAAAATATATCCATGAATATCGTTGGGCTTCATGTTTTCCCACGTTCTCTTACATGTAATGAAATGTTATGGTTATTTGAACTCCCACAAAGTTTGATCACCAGTTGGGAAGAATTGTAGATAGCCTTTTTGGAAAGGTTCTTCCCCATCTCGAAGAAGCTAAAGTTGAAGTCTAAGATTAACAACTTTGAGTAGATACCTGGTGATTCGATCAGTGCTACGTGGGAGAGGTTCACTAAGTGTCTAGGATGTGTCCCTAACCATATGATTATTGAAAAAGCCCTGGTTGAGATCTTTTATAAAACCCTTGATAAACATGGCCAAGTAGTTGTTGATACGATTATGGGAGGCTCATTTATAGATCATCCATTCCAGGAGATTTCTCAGATACTTGAGAGAGTGGTCAAGACAAACCGTGCATGGGGTACGAGGGAAAAGTCTACTATGAGGAGTTCATTCTCGGTTTGTACCAGTTCAGCATAAATACTGGCTAGTGAGGAAGTGATGCAGGAAATTGCATGGATTAATAATAATGTAGAGCTCTTGATGAAGAAACATCTGTAATGAATAAATATTATAGCTCAACAACCTCTATGTGGTCCCATGTATGAGGAGCCTTATTATGAGAAGGACACATGTTTTGAGGCTGATCAGATGGCGGATTTTCAGACCAACACCCAAGGGTCCAATACGGACTATTAAAACCAAGGTCAAGGGAACCAAGGTCGAAACATTGGCAGAGACGACATCTTCAGAGATAACAATAAAAGAGGCTATTATTATAGGAATAGGGGACCAGACAAAGATGTTGAATGGGGCCATATATATGGCTTCAGAAATAGTTCGTACATTCCACCGTATAATCAAGATTTTGGAGCTATGTCATGACCTGAGAGTAGGGCCTAGATGTGACATGGAAAAAGAGAACCCAAGAGTCCTCGATCAACCCATCTTAGCATCATCACACACATCATCAGTTCGGAAGTGTGTAACATAATAAACAACACATAAGTCTAAGGGATTTTGAGGCTTTGGATTCAAGCTATGGGGATGTTGTCGGGAATGGGATAAGCATGGATCACATAGCACATAACAATTACGTTCTAAGGGGCGGGTAAATATGACTCAAGCTATGGGGGCAAGAAGGGTTAGGGACTTTCCACATAAGCACATTCTCAACCAACTAATCATAATGGCATAAGTGAAAGCATAATCAAAACATAAATAACAATAGAAAAACATAGCTAATCATAGCATCTCAAATAAGCACATAGTACAACGTACAATAGAATCCATTAAGTATCTAACAATGCCTCTACAAGAGTAAGACGGGGGACCTCTACACAACTCGGGATCACCCTCAAGTCTTAAGATAAGTAAGATGAAATAAAAACATAAGATAGAGAAAGGTGGGTATTGCCTTTGGGGTATAGGGATTACCACTACCAACAAGTCCAAGATCTCACTAGACGTCCAACGGTGGATGAATGTCACCTCTGGTCCTTATATGGTTAGATCATGTATACAAAGAGTATGGGTTAGCACATATAATACACTAAATATGCAAGTATGCCATGCAAATGAACGTGATCCTACTAACAAACTAGATGACAAGGGCACATATACTTATGGAAAGAATATATATAAGCAAAGGACAAATATCGTAACAATATGCCATGAAATGCCATGATGCATGAGTGCAAACCTACATATCATAACGGCGATGTGACCTCAACCGTCACAAAGAGACCAAGTGATCTACTACTTGCAATTGGACTACTTGTTAGGTAGGTCTCAGGTCAACCCTTAAAAGGGGATACAAGTCAATCCCATCTTGGGAGATATTCCATGTTGGCATATGATTTGACGGAAAAGAGTGTGGACCCTTGGAGATAGTCCACCCCGACTCCGATCCCTCGGTGTTAAGTCTCATTCCACGAGAATACATATACATATACGGACTTCAAAACAGATATTTCAATACCTAAATTCCAAGAACAATGCAAAATTGACCACAAGCTCGAAAATCACATTTCAAAACCCTTCAAGTCCAAACAAGAATTTCCGAGGATCATTTCCATAGACCAATGCATAGGAGTAGCTCATTCTAAAAAAATAGAGTGGTGTAAAATACCCAGAGTGCTTAAAAACCATATCAAAACAAGATGTGATCACATTCTAGTCAATTCCCATGTCTTGTCAAAATCAAGTCAAATCATATCAAGAGTTTCATCATTTCAAACCTTTCATGTAATGCATATGTCATGAATGATGAGATGAATGCATGGGAAACAGAGGTTCAATCTTAAATCAACAATACAATATGAAATTCAACTAAAATCTATGAGTAAACTCTAATTTAAATCACAATTTAGATTACCCATGCTTAAAACAAGCATATTCAAATCTTCATAATTCCAATGTAAACCATGATAATTGAATTTAAATCATCTTAAAATCAATATTAAAGTACAACTCACAACTCAATTGAATTAAATCATTCATAAATTAAAAGACCCATTTTCAAAGAAAGCTAAAATTCATCAAAATTGAAGAAGAGGATTTTGGGTCTTCATGGTTGAAAGGAGAACCATGAATCAATCCCACATACCTTGGATTAATCACATAGAACAAGGAGAATTTGAAGAAGAATTGAATTTTCCCCTTGATTTCCAAGCTAATCTTTAATGGAGGTGGAGAGCAATTGAGAGAATTTGAAGAGATTGAAGGGATTTGAATTGAATAAGGTTAAATCAGAAGTTTAGAAGAGTTTAAAAAAATGCTAAAACGGCCTTAGGATTAGTTGAAAATTACAATTAAACCATCAATGAAACAAGGGAGAAAAACTGGAAATAGTCACTGACGATGTGCACTACATGGACCGTGTAGTGACTCACGGTCCGTGAGCCTTATCGTGAAGAAACACTTGAAACAAAAAATCCCTGGGTAGCTCTCTAGAACTCCACACGAACTGGCCTCACGAGCCATGAGGCTGCAAACTGACCGTGAGTTGATCCGTGGAGCCTCCCTTAGCCTCGGGTGTCGACACAAATCCTTGGTGGCTCACTGGAACTCCGCACGGATGAGCATGAGTCGTGAGGCTTCACACGGACCGTGAGCTGGTCCGTGGAGCCTTCCTTGGCTCGGAGTCTCAGTCCAGAGTCTTGGATGTCCACGGAACTCCACACTGACCAAGATCACGGGTCTTGAGCCTCCACACGGCCCGTGAACCCTCCCGTGGGTCAAAGCCTTAGCCAAAATCTTTCTTCCCTTTTTCCAGAATGTTTCCCTGCACAGGTAGTCCCACTGAGAAGGCCATAACTTCCATATATAAACTTCGAATTGAGTTAAACCAAGTGTGTAAGGAAGATACCTCAAAGAGATTAAATTTGATAGGTAGTGGTCCACACAGTTCAACCCGTACCAAGATATATGGCCATTTATATTCAGTACTTCCACAAGATGTCAAGCAAAAACTTAACCAACACAATTTCTTCCATGACGGTCATGCAAGAGAGACTCAGGAAATTCATAAACTAACCAAGAAAACCTCAAATCAGCCCTCAACCAGTTACGTAAGATTTGGAAATTTTTGGATATTTACATCATCTCCTCCTTGGGAACATTCATCCTCGAATGGGCTAGAACAAGGCTTGAAGAACAAGAAACATTCTGACACAAAAAATAGTGCATTATTCATCATTTCAAAAGCCATTTAAAACTCATGACGAAATATTATTCAAATCATTTTCATGCACATGTATGCATGTAATGTCATGAACTCAAGAAAACAAGGAATTTGAACCATTCGGAAGAGGATAGAACCTAGTACCTTAGGCTTGAGTAGATTGGAAAAGATGGGGGTACTGCTTCATCATGTCCGACTCCAACTCCCATGTAGCATTTTCCACATGTTAATTTCTCCAAAGAACTTTAATCGATGCTCCTTCCTTGTTGTTAAGCCATTTTACTTGCCTATCCGTGATCTCGACCGGAATGTCTTCATAAGTTAAGTTTGTCTCAACCGCGACACCTTCCAAGGGCGCAATTGCCTTAGGGTCACCAACCAACTTTCTCAACAATGAAACATGGAACACCGGATGAATAGAGATCATATCCAAAGGCAACTTTAATCTATAAGCCACATTGCCAACCCGTTCAACAACCTCGTATGGTCCGACATACCAAGGAAACAGCTTCCCTTTTTTGCAAAAACACATGATGCTCTTCATAGGTGATACCTTTACATAAACCCAATCACCCATATGAAATTTGAGGTTTCTCCTCCTAACATCCGAATAGGACTTTTGGTGACTTTGATCCATCCTCAACATCTCCCTAATCAACTTCACCTTCTCTATAGCTTCAACAACCAAGTCTAGGCCTAACAATGCCATCTCACCTAACTCAAACCATCACACCGGGGACCTACATCTCCTACCATACAAAGCTTCAAATGGAGCCATGCCAATGCTAGCATGGAAACTATTATTGTAGGCAAACTCAATGAGCGGTAGGTGATCATCCCAATTTCCCTTAAACTCCAACACACAAGCCCTTAACATATCCTCCAAAGTTTGAATTTTCCTCTTGGCTTGCCCATCGGTTTGAGGATGAAATGTGGTGCTCAATTTAATTCTAGTGCCAAGCCCTTTTTTAAACGATCTCCAAAAGTGAGAAGTAAATTGGGTACCACGATCTGATATGATTGACCTTGGTACGCCATGCATTCTCACCTACTCACGAATATACAATTTAGCATAATCCTTGGCACTATAAGTAGCCTTGACCGATAAAAAGTGAGTTGACTTGGTCATTCGATCCACAACAACTCAAATAGAATCAAACTATTTACGAGTACAGGGTAACCCAACCACAAAATCTATATTCACATCCTCCCACTTTCAAGTAGGAATCTCAATATCTTGGGCCAACCCACCAGGCCTTTGATGTTCAACCTTCACTTGTTGGCAATTTGGGCATTCTGACACAAACTTGGCTATGTCTTTCTTCATGCCATGCCACCAATATACCTCTATCAAGTCCCGATGCATCTTAGTGGATCCCGGATGAATAGAATATTGGGAATTATGAGCTTCACTCATGATGACCTCTATTAGGTCGTCGACATCCGAAACACACAACCGATCTGGATACCATAGTACATCATCTCCCCCTTGGGAGAAGACATCTATCTTCTTTTTAGCAACTAACTTCTTCAACAAAACCAAGGAAGGATCTAAATCCTGTTTTGCTTTTACATCAATAATCATTGAAGATTTGAACCCACTTCGAACAAGAATACCGCCATCATTTGAGTCAGCCAATCTAACACCCAACCTAGCCAAACGGTGTACATCTCTTACCATTTCCTTCTTTTCTTCATCAACGTATGACACATTTCCCATGGACAGCCTACTAAGAGAATCCGCCATAACATTCACCTAGCCTGGATGATAAAGAACGCTCATATCGTAGTCCTTAAGTAGTTCCAACCACCTCCTTTGCCTCAAGTTAATATCCCTTTGAGTGAACACATATTGCAAACTTTTATGATCAGTGAAAACATCAACATGAACTCCGTACAAGTAATGTCTCTAAATCTTTAAAATAAACACTACCACCGCCAACTCAAGGTCATGGGTCGGATAGTTTTGCTCATGATCTTTTAATTACCGAGATGCATAAGCTATCATCTTACCCTGTTGCATGAGCACACACCCCAACCGAATCCGCGAAGCATCATAACATACAACAAATCCATCTAGTCTATTTGGCAGAGTCAAAATGGGAGCCGATGTAAGCCGATCCTTCAAAATCTAAAAGCTCTTCTCACACTCATTCGACTACACAAAATTAACCTTCTTTTGAGTCAACTTATTCAATGGGGATGTGATAGAGGAGAACCCCTTAACAAACCTCTGATAATAACCAATCAACCCAAGAAAACTTTGGATATCAGAAGGAGCCAACGGTCTAGGCCAATTCTTTATGGCTTTGGTCTTCTTAGGATCAACCTTAATACCATCACCGGACACTACGTGACCAAGAAAAGCAACTTTCCCCAACCAAAATTCACACTTGCTAAATTTGGCGTACAACTGCTTCTCCCTTAAAGTTTGAAGCACCAATCTTAAGTGGTTCATATGCTCCTTCTCATTCCGGGAGTAAATAAAAATATCATCGATAAAGACCACCATAAAGTTGTCAAGAAATAGTTTGAACAACCGATTTATGAGTTCCATAAACACCGTCGGGGTATCGGTCAAACCAAACGACATCACCATAAATTCAAAGTTCCCATAACGAGTCCAGAAAAGCTATCTTGGAAATATCACATTCCCTTACCATCAATTGATGGTAGCCCGAACGAAGATCTATCTTTTAGAAATGTGTAGCTCCCTGAAGTTGATCAAATAAGTCATCAATTTTGGGTAACGAGTACTTATTATTGATGGTCACCTTGTTCAACTACTGATAATCAATGCACATTCGGAGCGATTCATCCTTCTTCCTCACAAACAACAGGGGAGCACCCCAAGGTGAAATACTTGGCCTAATATAGCCCTTCTCTAACAAATCTTTCAATTGATCCTTCAACTTCTTTAGTTCAGCTGGAGCCATACGGTAAGGAGGAATGGAGATAGGTTGAGTATCCGAAAGGAGATCTATGCCAAAATTTACTTTCCTATCCGGAGGAATAATGGGCAAGTCCTCAGGAAACACATCGGGAAACTTACTAACCACCAAAATTGATTCAAGAGGAGGCGACTCAGTTTCTATATTTCTAACTCTCACAATATGATAAATGCACCCCTTACAAATCATCTTTTGGGCTTTGAGGTAGGAAATAAACCAACCCCTAACTACAAATCACTACCCTTCCACTCCAAAACAGGTTCATTAGGAATCTAAAATCTGACTTGCCTAGTTTTATAATTGACCAAGGCATAAGATGCATACAACCAATCTATTCAAAAAATAACATTAAAATTATACATCTCGAGCTCTACAAGGTCACCGAGAAAGACTTTATGCAAAACCAAAATAGGACAACCCAGATACACCTTCCGAGCAACAATAGATTCACCCACAGGATTATAAACTGAATAAGGCTCCCTCAAAGTTTCAGGACTCAAACCAAATTTTACAGCCAACAGAGGAGTCACAAAAGATAAATTTGCACCTGGATCAAGTAAATCATAAGCATAAAATCAAAGACTTTTAACATACCAGTCACAACGTCAAGAGCCTTATCCACTTCCTACCGAGCATGAAGAGCATAAAACCTGTTGTTTCTAGGGGCACCACCAACTTGAGCTTTAAACTTCCTTTGACCACCTAGAGCCACTTGATCCCCATTTACGTTCTTTGGACAATCAACAATCTTATGATCTATACTCATACACCTAAAGCAAGCTCCCAAAACATTCCTACATTTACCCAAATGACTTCCCCTACATTAGCCACAACGGGGAGCTTGTGGTACACCCCCAACCTGAGCCTTAGGAGGAGGCACCCTAGAGTTGGCTAACTTCACATTCGAACCCTAGCCTTGCTGGAATCAGCCATTTCCACCACTACTCCTAGAGTTGGAGAACCCACCATCAAACCGGGCCCTTTTGGAGTCGTTTATCCTTCTCTTTTTGAGCCTCTCTGCCTCAATCTGTTCAGCATAAGTCATAATCCTGGAGATATCCATTTCTCGAATAAGCATGGTGGTGCGACACTCTTTCACAACCAAGTCAAAGACCCCATAAATGAACTTGTGCATCATTGTAAGGGATCAACTACTAACATGGGAGCATACTTGAAGAGCTTGGTGAATTTGAGAGAATAGTCCCTCACATACATGCTACCTTTCTTGAGGTTAATAAATTCAATCATCTTGGCTTCCTGAAGTTCTAGAGAGAAGAAACGGTCCAGAAAAGCAAACTTGAATTCTTTCCAATCAACCTTAGTATTTGTAACCCTCTCGACCAACCACTGTTATACCATACCTGGGCTACATCTTTCAATTGATATGCAGCCAACTTAGCCTTCTCCTCAGAATTGACACCCATAACAGTCAACACTTTCGTGAGCTCATCAATGAACTCCTGGGCATCCTCATCAGCCTTCGAACCAAGGAACTCCAGAGGATTCATCCGGGTGAAGTCTCTCACCCTAGAAGCTGGAGTGCCACCATTTGTGGGATTAATTAACCGGGCTTGATTAGCCACCACCTGGGCTAGCATAGTAACCACATTTTGAAACTCAGCATGAGTCACTTGCTCTTCCACAGGCTCATGAGGATCTTGTTCCTCACATACCAGAGCTTGTCTGGAGAGGGGACCTTTTTGGGGAGGCATCTTTTGAAAGTGTAACAAGAACACCAACATTTCAGGAAACTTTACAAAATAGTTCACAACACGACATAAGGGATAATGGAGTGAGACAATTCCTAAAATATCATCATAGCCTCTCGTTCATGGGTATGGAACGCATCACACCATGAACAAGACTCTAATCGACGTGACATGTTAGACTCTGAGGATTATTATAAACTTAGGGCTCTGATACTATTTTTGTCACAACCCGAGAGTAGGTCCTAGGTATGACATGGAAAAAGAGAACCTAAGAGTCCTCGATCAAGCCATCTTAGCATCATCACACACATCATTAGTTTAGAAGCGCGTAACATAATAAACAATACATAAGTCTAACAGATTTTGGGGCTTTGGACTCAAGCTATGGGGATGTTGCCGAGAATAGGATAAGCATGGATCACATATCATATAGCAATTACGTTCTAAGGGGAGGGTAAGTATGACTCAAGCTATGGGGGCAAGAAGAGTTAGGTATTTTTCACATAAACACATTCTCAACTAACTAATCATAATGGCATAAGCGGAAGCATAATCAAAACATAAATAACCATTGCAAAACATAGCTAATCATAGCATCTCAAATAAGCACATAGTACGACATACAATAGAGTCCATTAAGTATCCAACAATACCTCTACAAGAGTAAGACGGAGGCCTCGACACAACCGGGCTCACCCTCAAGTCTCAATATAAGTAAGATGAAATAAAAATATAAGATAGAGGAAGGTGGGTATTGTCGTTGGGGTATAGGGCTCACCACTATCAACAAGTCCAAGATCTCACTAGATGTCCAACGGTGGATGAATGTCACCTCCGGACCCTACATGATTAGATCATATAGACAAAGAGTATGGGTTAGCACATATAATGCACTAAGTATGCAGAAATGTCATGCTCATGAACATGATCCTACTAACAAACTAGATGACAAGGGCACATATACTTATGGAAAGAAAATATATAAGAAAAGGAAGGATATTGTAACAATATGCCATGAAATGCCATGATGCATGAGTGCTAACCTACATACCATAGCGGGGATATGACCTCAACCGACACAGAGACACCAAGTGAGCTTCTACTAGGAATTGGACTACTTGCCAGGTAGGTCTCAGGTGAACCCTTAAAAGGGGATACAGGTTAATCCCGTCTTGGGAGATAGCCTATGTTGGCATATGATTTGGCAGAAAGGAGTGTGGACCATTAGAGATAGTCTACCCGACTTTGATTCCTCGGTGCTAAGTCTCATTCCACGAGAATACATATACATATCAGACTTCAAAACAGAGATTTCAATACTTGAATTCCAAGAACAATGCAAGATTGACCACAAGCTCAAAAATCACATTTTAAAACCCTTCAAGTCCAAACAAGAATTTTTTAGGATCATTTCCATAGACCAATGCATAGGAGTAGCTCATTCTAAAAAAATAGAGTGGTGTAAAACACCCAGAGTGCTTAAAATCCATATCAAGACAAGATGTGATCACATTCTAGTCAATTCCCATGTCTTGCCAAAATCAAGGCAAATCATATCAAGAGTTTCTTCATTTCAAACCTTTATTGTAATGCAAATATCATGAATGATGAGATGAATGCATGGGAGATAGAGGTTTAATCTTAAATCAACAATACAATATGAAATTCAACTGAAATCCATGAGTAAACTCTAATTTAAATCACAATTTAGATTACCCATGCTTAAAACAAGCTTTCAAGGGATGATGCATATTAAATTCTTCATAATTCCAATGCAAATCATGATAATTAAATTTAAATCAAATGAAAATCAACATTAAAATACAACCCACAACTCAATTGAATTAAATCATTCATAAATTAAAAGACCCATTTTCAAAGAAAACTAAAACAAGGTTGAAAGGAGAACCATGAATCAATCACACATACCTTGGATTAATCATGTAAAACAAGGAGAATTTGAAGAAGAATTGAATTTTCCCCTTGATTTCCAAGCTAATCTTCAATGGAGGTGGAGAGCAATTGAGAGAATTTAAAGAGATTGAAGGGATTTGAATTGAATAGGAGTGAATAGGGTTAAATCAGGGGTTTATAAGAGTTTAAAAATGCTAAAATAACCTTAGGATTATTTAAAAATTACAATTAACCCAATAATAAAATGAGAAAGAAAAATTGAAAATAGTCACTGACGATGTGCACTACAGGGACCGTGTAGTGACTCATGGTCTGTGAGCCTTATCGTGAAGCAATACTTGAAACAACAAATCCCTTGGTAGCTCTCTGAAACTCCACATGGACCGGCCTCACGAGCTGTGAGGCTTCACATGGACTGTGAGCTGATTCATAGAACCTTCCTTGGCCCCGATCCTCTGCACATATCCTTGGTGGCTTAGTGAAACTCCACGCGAACAACGCTCACGACCTGTGAGGCTTCACATGGATTGTGAGCTGGTTCGTGGAGCCTTACTTGGCTTGGAGTCTCAGTCCAGTTTCTTGGCTATCCACTGGAACTTCACATGGACTGGACTCACGGGTCTTAAGCCTCCACACGACCCGTGAACCCTCTCGTGGGTCAAAGCCTTAGCCAAAAGCTTTCTTCCCTTTTTCTAGAATGGTTCCCTGTACAGGCAGTCGCACTTAGAAGGCCATAACTTCCATATCCAAACTTTGAATTGAATGAAACTAAGTTCGTTGGGAAGATAACTCAAAGAGATTCAATTTGATCAGTAGTGGCCCCCACAATTCAACCCGTACCAAAAGATATGTTCATTTAAAGTCAGTACTTTCACAAGATATCAAGCAAAAACTTAACCAACACAATTTCTTCCAAGATGGTCATGCAAGAGAGACTTGGGAAATTCATAAACTAACCAAGACAACCTCAAATCAACCATCAACCAGTAACGTAATATTTGGAAATTTTTGGGTTGTTACAAGATGGTTCCTCTTGAATTGAGGAGATGTTTGACCGGTTGGTGAAGAAAGCTAATGGAAAGGATGAGACACTAAAGAGGATAAGTCTGATATCTCCAGCATTAATCAGAAGATCGAGTCTCACTTTGTAGCAATTAAGCAGTTAGAGCAATAGTTTGGCCAGATATCCACCCAGTTGAACCAACGCCAGAAAGGTGCGTTGCCCAATAACCTGCAAAATCCCAAAAATAAGGGGCAGTATATGACAATCACAATCTTGCAGTGCAAAGCAGACCATTGATCCCCCAATTCCATTAGATGATGGAGATGTTCGTGATGAGAGTGTTATGAACATGCAGACTGAGATTGGAGATGATCATGTTAAGAACAAGAAAAGTGATGCAGCGCCAAAATAGTTGAGGCCTATTCCTCGTCCTTCTCCTACCTTCCCTCAAAGACTAAAGGAAAAAAAGGAGGAAGGTAAATTCAAACACTTCTCTCTATGTTGAAGTAGCTCTTTATAAATATCCCGTTGATTGAGGCATTGGACAAGATGTCTGGGTATGCAAAGTTTATGAAGGATTTGGTGACAAAAAAATGTATGGTGATCCAGGATCTCTCACAAGAGTTCTAACACTACAGTGCAATTTCAACTAGGTCGTTGGTGTAGAAACGAGAAGACCCAGAAGCTTTCACCATTCCCTACACCATAGGTAATGTGGAGTTCACAAGGTCATTGTGTGATCTAGGTGTCAACATAAATTTGATGCCCCTTGTGATCTTCAAGTCACTTGGTTTGGAAGCTCCTACCCCAACTAGCATGAGACTGTTGATGGTTGACTGTACGGTGAAGAAACCTGTGGGGATACTGTATGACGTCCTTGTCAAAGTGGAAAAATTCATATTACCTATAGACTTTGTGATCCTAGACTACGACGTCAACTTCAAAGTGTCAATAATCTTGGAAAGGTCTTTCCTAGCTACTAGAGAGCCCTAGTGGATATGGAATCTGGACAACTCAAGTTTAGATTGAATGACGAAGAAGTTGTCTTCAATGTTTGTTAGTCAATGAAGAGGCCAGACAAGCTAAAGATGGAAGTATGGGTGATTGATGCAGTCTGAGCAATCAAGACATCCACGTCGTACTGCAACAATAAATTAGGTATTTCTTGGGAGGCAACCCAAGTTAATTGATGTAATAGGGTAGTTTTATTTGATTTTTAGTTCTTAGATTGTTAGGTACATTTTATTTTTTAGTAATTTGGTTGTAATATGTGGACTTTGGAATGGTTACATATAGGGTAAGAGTGTGTTTATGCAGGTTCTATAGGTGTAAGATTAAGCCAACTATTTTGGACTGAAAAAGAGATTCTATGACTGATTGTATGAGCCATACTTCATTGTACGACTCATATACCAGATCATAGAACTTTTCAGTAAGTAAAATATTGTGCACTCTAGTCCACGAGCCAACTTTATGATCCGTAGATTAAAATACGGGTCGTCAATGGGGCTCGTGGACCCCAGAAAAGTTTTCTAATTTCTAACAAAGGGTTGAAGGTTTCCTACGAAACCTTCTTACGAGTCATGTTTCATTACACAACTCATACCAAGGATCCTAGATTACAAGTCTGCAATTAGGGTCCCAGGCTCACACGTGACCACAATCTACAAGTTGTGGAACATTCCACGGCCCGTAATTGGGGTTTCGTTAGGCCAAGCCTAGTTATTTTTAAACCTGACTTGGTAAAATTAATTTGACCCCATTTCAACTCTTAATTTCTATAACTAACCCTAACCCCTTCTTCCCCACGTCAGTCTGACCCCCAACTCTAGCACCTCCACCATTTTTTGGCTACTTTTTTGGTGACCTACCACCTAGGGTTTTTTTACCTTCTCTCTGTTCTCCTTTTCAATTTCAACCAAGTCTACATCAAATTCTGTAGGTTTTTGGTCCCTAAAGCTCAAAATTATCAAGTGACATGTGAATCTTGGTTAATTGTTGATTTGGGGTGGGAAGTTTATACCATGTGCTTGGATTAATTTTGTTCTAACTTCAGTGGTCACTCATGAATTTGATTTGATTTCCTAGGTTAAATTTTAACTAAGTGACCGAAAAATGTTTGGGTAGCCAATTTTATGTTTGAATGATGTGTTGCCATCAAAATGAATCAAATTAATTGAAAACATGTCATGTGGTTGCTTGAAATTGTTGATGATTGCTAAAACTTTAAACTAGGTTTGGATCGTTAGGATTGCATGCTAAATCACTATCGATGGGGTTGTTTTGAATATAAAGTATGTGGGGGGATGAATATTGTATGCTAAATCATGTGGGGGGGGGGGGTGCTACTTCGATGCTGTTTAACTAAGTGTAAAGCGGTCATTTGGAACTCGTGTGACGAACTTGGAAATTTTGGAATTTGGGAGTTTATCTCACAAGAGGTTTTTATGGGTCGTGGATTAATCCACGAGTCATAGTTGTCCCTCGTAGGGAATTCCAAAAACTAAACATTTCTGGGATATCATCAAATGAGACCTTCTATGAGTCATAGTTTGTTTCACGACTCGTAGATAGGTCTCGTAGAGTTTTGCCTATTTGAAACCTAACATAGAATCCCATCTACGACTCATACCAAGCCTCGTAGATGCAATTCCAATAACTCAAATTTTGAACACTAAATCCACGAGAGCCTTTTACGGCTAGTAAAAGGAAACTTATAGACCTTTATTTGTCCAGTCCTGTTCTAATTTTTGTTTTCAATTTTCAATGCATTAGACTAATAGGTGTGTAGACTTTATGCTTTGCAAGTACTATGGCTCCCTAATAAAGAAGGGATAAGATTGACGTTATGAGGGACTGCTTGCGGGATGAGCCTACAGATTCAGAGGCTCTCAAGATGAGTGGCTCAGTCGAGAAGCTTGACATCCAGCTTGATTTAGATGTCGAGCGACGACAGACTCGGACAACCACCAAACAAGCCCAGTCCCTGGCCATAGTGGTCTGACCTCTCCAGTCTGACGACAGAGGTGAGTGGGCCAACAGTAGTATCCAGATAACTTCCTTCGAGAGGGGGTCAAGTTCAGGATCCAAGGAGGGATCAGACTCCACCTCTTCTTCAACCCCTCTGGCACCAACCTCACCAGCAGATGCATGAGATAGTAGGTGGTGCATGAAGGGCATGCAAGATATATTTCTAGAGGATATTTAGAGGAATGAGTGGGGCCAACCTACTCATTCTATATTCTAGGAGCCATGAGTCATCACCATAGGACTCAACAGTGTCCCCGGGCTCAAGGACACCATTACACGTTATAGGATCCAGTGGCTGGCAGAGCCCTCTGGTAAGTACTCACCCATGATGATATGTGAGTTCTTCACCGCTTACACAGTCGCTGTTCTCAGCACTCTTCCCAAGGGGAAAAGGCCTCTTACCCAGACTAACAAATTTTATGGTGAGAGGGCGGTGGGTGGACATCTCTGAGGAGACCATCCATAGGATGCTTTTTGGACATGAGTACACAACCTTGACATCTACACCAGAGTTTGACAAGAGAGTGGGGCAGGCTCGTGACTTGGGTGTGATGAGGGAGCTGGACTACAGAGCTTCATTAAACAGATGGGTAACTGACTATATCCCAATAGAGAGGCTCGACCCCATATGGATCACCACGTTAGCGGAGGCGATAGTAAAGGCTTCCCTCAGCTTCCCCTCTAAGTTATGGTGTGCGATAGTACATTCACGTATCTGGCCTACTTTAGCAAATAACATTTTGACACCAGACTGTGTTGTATTAGTAGCTAGCAACTTTTATAGCTACGACATTGATTGGGCTACACTAATTTTAGAGTAGATTCAGGAGGTGGCCCTAAAAAGGTCCATGACTATCCCTTTCCCCTGCCTTATCTACCAGTTATGTCTAGCAGTAGGGGTAGACATCCTTCACTATGTGGACGTGAAGGTAGAGGTTCAGAGGATATTAGACGCTAGCCTGATCAAGGCTGATGATAATCTAGTTGCACTCTGATGGGAACCGAGACTACCACCACCTATGCCTAAGATGTTCTCCTCAATGCCACTTCCTGAGCCTTCCACCACTACTATTACTGCACTAACCATTGAGGATCCCCCACCAGATGAGATAGATATGGAGTGGGGACCCATTATTAGTACTCTTACCCCAGCAGCCATAACACCTACTCCAACACCCATAGGAACGGTTTCATGTCTGTGGCATCATTTTAGGTCCTGGCACAGCGAAAGGCCCGTAAAAAGTCATACATGACTCAGTTACTACAAAGTTGAGTCCTTTGGTTCACCAGGTTATTTTTTATGTCGATAGTCATATGAAGACATACACGATTGCTTCTATCTAAGATACACTCACTACAATGGATGCCCGCATAGATGCTTTCGAAAGGTGGGTGCAGCAGAGCCTCAGCACAGTGAGGCCCATAGATTTGATGATCGTCTAGATGGAACTTTAGCAGCTCTGGGCCCAGATAAGTGTAGCACTGGTTGATGGTCATCTAGATGGTCGACTTATTCGCTCTAGAGGAGCCACCACTACCTTCCCTCGGGAAGAGACCCTACACGGATAATACTAATATTGTGTGTTTTAAGATAGGGCTTACAGAGAAGCAAGATCTAGAGCTTTCCTGTGTGAGATCGAGGTAGGATAAAGAGTTGCATCTAGCTCATGAGCTTGAGAGAGTGAGGGGTGATGGACCCTCAAGACATGCTCCTACAAGCTTAATTTAAAATAATAAAAACCTATTTTTATATAATGAAAGTTAATCCTAATTTAAATAGAAAAATAAGACTCAACATGGATCACGGCCTGGTTCATGGACCATGAACAGGTTCGTGAAACTTGAATTTGATTATTTCTTCCCTAAGTCATCTTCACGGTTAGCTTCATGGTTATTGGTGAAGTTCACATCCCATGAAAGGGTCCGTGAACTTTATCTTCAATAACCTTGGGCATTTGAATCTGTCTTCATTTCCACGGATACTTCCACGGTCTGTGGTGTTGTTCACAGTCCATGGAGGGTTCCGTGAACCCTCACTTGTACCTTTTTCTAACTTTTTATGGTGATTCTAAGTTATGTAAATTTCTTACATGCTCTTTTACGATCTGTGAAGGCTTATATGGTCCATGAAAGGGTACGTGGAACCTACTTTTGGTTATTCTTCAGTTGAGTCTCCAGGGTCAGGTCCATGATAGCCTTCCACAGTCTGTGAACCCTTCCTTCGACCTTTCTTCAACTTAATCTCCAAGTACAAGTTCACTATGGACTTCCATGGTTTGTGAAGTGTTGCACAACCTATAGAAGCTTCCACGTAACTACACTTTGATGCTTTTTCACTCATTTTTCTACACTTTATCTAAAATTTGTATGTGTTACTTTTTTTCCTACAAAAACCATAAAACACATATCATACCAATAAGATTTCTTGAGAACTCATAAAAATCTCATATTTCAAGCGTCATAAAAGTCATATTTTCATGACTTATCATTGGTGAGGTTGCATGGGGTTCCATTGTCTATTATATTAGATTGTGGATCTTAATTCACTTCTTACTTGTGGAGGTCATTTTAAAAAGTTCTTGGTACTAAGGTAAAGTTGAGTAACGCTTTCCATCCTCAAGTCGAGCAGACAATACAAACACTTGAAGATATGTTAAGGGTTTGTGTGTTGGAGTTCAAAGGGAGTTAAGATGACCATTTATCACTTATTGAGTTTTCTAACAATAATAGGTAATACTCTAGCATCACCATTTGAGGCCATGTATGGAAGGCAACGTAGATCTCTGGTGGGCTGGTTCAAAGTTGGTGAAATAGCCTTATAGGAAGAGACTTAGTTATGGATGCTATGGAGAAAGTGAGACTCATAGGAAAAAGTTGAAAACATCTCAAAGTTGTCAAAAATAATACTCCGATGTAAGAAGAAGGGATCTTGAGTTCAATGTCAATGATTGAGTCTATTTGAAGGTGTCTCCTATGAAAGGTGTGGTCCAGTTTGGAAAGAAAGGAAAATTAAGCCTAGGTATGTAAGGCCTTGTAAAATTGTTAGGAGGGTTGGCAAGGTGGCTTATGAATTGAAGTTTCCATTAGAGATGAATATGATTCACCCTATTTTTCATATGTCGATGTTGAGAAAGTTTGTTGGTGATCCAAATTCCATAGTCCCTTTGGAAGATGTAAGGTAGAAGAAATTTTGACATATGAAAAGGTTATTGGTGAGATCCTAGATCGGTAAGTGAAGCCATTGAGAAATAAAGAAGTTTCATCGGTCAGGGTTCTTTGGAGGAACTAACAAGTTGAAAGTACAACATGGAAAGTACAATCGAATATGAAGAAGTGATACCCTTATCTCTTTCACTTTACTCAAGACTAAGATATTATGCCATTTTTTCCCAAAGACCTCAAATTCCTTGCATTTTAGTTTTCATGTCATTTATGCATATTTACCTATTTATGAGATTGCATTTGAATGATAATTAAAGCATGAGTTTGAAGTTTTCATGTAAAAGATATTTTAGATTGCACGTATTTTACATTCATGTTGGGTTGATAGTTGCTTCCTTATTTCCTTAGAGCTTATGTTTAGCACATTTGAAGTCGAGTGTTCCCTAGGAGAAGATATTGTAAAACCCCATAAGTGAGGAAGTCAAAAAATGCAGAAAAGCTAAAACTAAAAATTTTAAGTTAATTTACAAGTATCATTTACGGCTTGTAGTTCAAACCAAGAGTCAGGCTCGCAGATTGGGGTAGTCGAGGTAGGGGGAATTGGCTAAGTATGGGGGAGATCTATAAGGAGTATTTATAGTCGATAAATGGAACTATGAACCATAAATGGATGTTCGTAGAAAGGGGTCTAAGATTGTCAAAGTTGGGTTTCTGAATCATGAACTATGAACAAACAGGAAGAGTCATAGTCACTTTTATGTCACGCTCCAAAAGAAGGGGAGACACAATTGGCACTCAATATCGTCATTGGCCGAGTAATCCACTAAACATGCTAGTTTACTAACCTAGGGGCTAAAAGATCGGCCAACATAATATCTTAAAACTAGGCCTGGACCATTTGGGTCATGGCCTAGTCAACATTCAATCATGTACATCAGGATAGGTAAACCAAAATGATTAAGCACTAGCTAGCCGACAAGGCTGCAATAATAGAGGTACAGTCACACACTATATGTATATATGCCAATCTTATGACTGGAGACTGGAAGGCACAAAAGAATCAACCTAAAATAACATGTCCACAATAGCCTCTAAGAGAGTCACTAACACTGTCGGGACATGGCCCCGACTATAACCAACTATACAACAAAAAGTAAGCATCCTGTGGAAGCTCCAGGAAGAAGTGGAGCCTACCAACTCATAGCTAAACTAGGCTCCTAGTGGATGGGTCGATCAGAGTCCCTACCTGAACCTGCACGCACGAAATAAAATGCAGCGTCCCCAAGAAACGGGACGTTAGTATGATAAACATGTACGGGTATGTTAGGCAAAAAGTAAGATCATAGATAACAATAGTAAAAAGGGTAATAGAAATACCACCTATAACGAAAACTCAGGTAACCTTCCTGGCCAACACTCAACATCCTAGTGATCAAATATGCATGGTATGCTCGAGTAATCGCATGTCGTGAATACACACACACACACACATATATATAGAGAGAGAGAGAGAAAGATTCAAATGCATTACATACCCAACCAAATGCTAGCAATGGTGGTCCTTTCCGGGAGCTACCCGACATCATATTTGCCAACCAGTAGCCATCCGTATCATATGCATATATATAGTTAGTTGGGAAAATAGACCCCATACCTCCGATTATAGCTCGAAGTCCATGCATAACATGTCATGTATGATAAATATATTAAATGCATATAGTACGTCATAACATGAATTTAGCTAATATTAGCTCATTGGTACCCTTGTTCTCATAACATCATAATCATTTTCATAGTATATACACATGACCTGTGGGGTCTTACATATCTTTTGAATACGTTTGATAACTTAACTTAACATTTAGAATGAGGTCTTAACTCTTAAAAGGTTCATAAAGATGTTTCACATAATGCTTATACTTGGTTTCGTGTCATTTAGTAAAGAAAGTATTTAAAAAGATTAAAGTGTCTTAATAGTTTAAATAGGAGTGTTATACTAGAGATTATTGGAAATTAACATGTTACTTTTTAAGTGCTTCAATTATAATTTTAGTATGGAAGAAGGACTGATTATGAATACTATATTTTCCTCATAATCTCCCTTTATGTTTTTTGTGACACCATACCAAAAAGAGCAACACCTCAACATATAGATCGGTAGTCAGGAAAAATCAATAAATTGATATATAAATATTGAATGTCCAGTTTGAGCGAATGAATGGAATGCCAACCTAATATTGTAATGAAGATAATTTAGCTACGATCCCAATGCCTTTTACAGAAGGTCTTTCTAGCAATAAAATAGTAAAATATTGCATTTGACATTTTAGGGATTTCCCAGATTTTATGCTAAAAGAAGGGACGGAGCTTAGCCTTAACATACCTTTCCAACGGACATCCAAATGTCAAAAGTTTCTTCACGAGAGTTGTTCCTCACATCCCAAGCTTCACAACAACTATATATATGCAGCATATAAATACCTATAAATAGTCCATAAATTAGCATTAATAGCCAGATTTTCCATATAGCATTTACGCGAGGAAACGTCCGTAGAACTTTGTCAAAATGGTCGTAAAAGAGCCACAAAATGATTACCTGAACAAACCAGTTGCAACCATACAATAACCAACAAGAACACCACTTTTTCACAGTCCAAAAATAGCCCCTAACATAGCTAATAAGAGGAAAAAATAATCGCAAAGCGTAAGACACACATTTCTAGGCATGCGAGCAAGTTTTAATGGTAAAAACACAAAAAAATTACCTAAATCACTTAGATACCTGGTGAGAGCTTTCTCTTCAGTTGCTAAACTATTTTGGGATGAAAATACTTCATTTTAAGCTTTAAAAGGGTAAATTAGCTGACCTTTAAGTGGGCTTGACCTGACCCGGACTATGACCCGATTTTCTACTCAGGAAGTCATGGTATTTTATGAGTCATAAAAAGGGCTTGTAGTTTGAGGTCCTGAGTTGAGAAATTTTTTTAAGTGTGAATGGGATTTACGAATGGGCCTACGACTGATAAACCAATCTATGAGTCATAAAGTGAATTCATAGATGGAGATTCAATGACTATTTTTTAGGGTTTAAAATGTCAAAAAGATGAAATCCCATGATCACGACCCATAGACCATTCTACGACCTGTAGATGGTGATCATAGTTTGGGGTCAGAAAATTTTAATGAAGAGCATTGTTAACCTTTTTTTGCATTCTAAGTCCAATACTAAGTTGTTTTGAGTCCTAATTTTACCCATATTGGTCCCCAACCCTAACTCCCACTCTCATTGTCTCTCATTTTAAAATCCCTCAAATTTTCTACAACAAAGAATCCTCCTCAAGGCAAGAAGAAAATCTAGGGTTTCGCCAAGTCTCCTCCTCCAAACTTCAAGCTTCTCTTAGGGTCTTCAAATCAGGTATGTGGGCCGACAATTTTTTATTTTACTTTTCTCTAAGTTATGAAAATTGTATTGGGCTTCATTAGTTCTCTTTAAATGATGAAATTTTGATGCATTTACAAGTGTATAAGGTATATTGATACAATGCTATGATATGTTATGACTTATGATGGTTTCCAAGATGAATTTTATGATGATTCTATCTAGGGTTTTGAATGTAAAAGTGGGTTATTTAAGAATGATTTTAATCTGATGAATTTTATCATGTTATTGCATAATACTCTTGAATTTCATGTTTTAAGTCTACTTACATGAGTTCACTAAGTTTTAAGCTAAGCTTGTATATGAAGTATACTATGAATGATAAGGGCTTTCCAACTGATGTGCATGAATGTTAATGTAAATTTATAAATGTTTTTAAGAATCCCTTTTGATGTTTAAGATGATGAAAGGATAATTTTCACCAAAGATGGACCCTAATGTGAAAGAAAAATCCTCATTTGAGTGGATTACTAAGTTAATGAGCTACTCTGATATGATGATATTTATATTTTCAAGCTTATGAATGCATGATTATGAATATATTTTAAAGTATTCTATAGGACTTGACTTAGCATCGAATTGGGTATTAACGTAAGGTTCAATAAGGGTATCATAGTATCAACCTCTTATCTCATTAATTATGTGCCATAATAAGAGCTCATGTAACCTAAGGCTAGTGAATCCACGATAGTAAAGTTAAAGTTAAGATATGCATAAATAAGTTGACAGAGTTCTACCTGGAAAGTAGACTCCCTGTGCCAACATAGAGGATTAGTTGGATTTCATATAGTAGCTCGCATGGTCTTAAATATCGGTTATGGTCTCCTCCTAGATAGTTATATATATGGTGTTTATGTTACTTCAAAGCATGTTTTTACATGATGCATTGATCATCCATTACACATAAGTCTTACTCTTTGGTTATGACTATGCATATTGTCTATGATAACATTATAATTTCATGCATGATGACATTACGATTTTATGTGTCGCATCCCACATACTTAGTATATTCAAAGTACTAATGTATATTTTGTCTACATGATATCACCATATAGGGACCGACATTCTTCCTCCTCCACCACGTGGCTAGATCTTTGGATGATTGAAGACTAGTAGTTTGGTGAGTCCTCTAGTTTAGGGACAATCATTTATTTTCATTCAAGCTTGTAATTTGAGACTTTTACTTTTTATGTTGTATTCACTTTTGCGATATATACTTGAGGGTGAGCTTTGAAAATATCTTAGTCCCTACCAAGTCTTTATCTGGATAGTATGTTTGGACAAAATATATGAAGTCTTATGTTGGTTTCCCTTTCCTTATAAATTTTATGTTGAATATCCCTTAGTCTCATTCTCCATTTCTAAATTCTACTTTATTATATTCAAATACCGATGAATGTTTAATGAATACTAGAGAGTTGAGTGAGGTGCCTCCGAGTCACTCATTTGTTGTGTTACGATTAGGCCCTAGGCTTGGGCGTGACAAAGAAAAACCTATGGTGGCACATAGTTTTAGATAAGAGGTTGTTACTAGGATTCCCTTGAAAGGATAACCTTAATGTCCTTTGGATCGAACCCCACCTCAAGCCTTGTTGGTGCTAAGTCAAATCTAATGGGATAGTAAAAAGATAATGTAATAGTCAATCATAGCCTTGAAATTCATTTAGTCATCATTGGTGTATAGAGTAGATCATAAAATCTAAGGTGGTTCATCAATCTGAGAATTGTCATTATCACATCTAGGATCTATGATTTGGTGAGAAAATCTTTCACCAACTTTCATTTATTCGTTCGTTCATTCATTCATTCCTTATCTTCTATGATGTCCTAATTCTTTGTTTTCTTGAGTTTCATGACATTACATGCATCCATGAGCGCGAAAAAGATTTAAATGATATTTCTACATGCGTTTTGAATGATTTATGAGTTATGCATGGTTTCCTACTGTTTTGGTTCAGTATGTCTCTTGTGTGTGGTTGTTGTCCTCAAGCCCTAAGTTCTAGCACATTCGGGGACGAATGTTCCCAAGGGGGAGATAATGTAACAACCCGAAAATTTTCAAAATCTTCTTATGGT
>JBCEWC010003490.1:0-30129 GCA_038996855.1 Solanum aculeatissimum
GACTTAAGTTGATAATTGATCATGTTTCGTATATTGAGTTGTTATGGGAAGTTCCGAATCTGTTAAATTATGTGCAAAGCTTCCGCATTTCTTGAGTAAATGGTTAGTTTGGTACTATGATGGCTTGATCGAGAGCCTTCGGGCTCTCCTTCGCCATGTCACACCTAGACCCCTTAACCGGGTCGTGACACTCTACTAGACTCGGCTTTTACACACGTGAGACCTATGAACCTGGGACTTTGATACCATTCTGTCACGATCCAAAAATGGACGTGATGACACTTGTCTTATCCTACCAAAACAAGTCAGCCTAAAACCCAATTATAACGATAAAGTGTGAAAGGATAATAAAAAAATTATAGATAATAAGTCAATTTAATTAAAAATCCCCTCAAAATCTTATTTTCACGTGCACAAGACTTTAATGTCTTACGATATATTAAAAGAAAAATACAAGTCTCAAATGATGTTGTCTCTAATGTAGAACAAGATCATAAATAGGAGGATGAAGCTTGCTGAGATGACAAATAGCTACCTCACTAATCTCCACAGAAAGTCTCAGATAAAAAGAGAAGATAGAGTATCATAAAGATCTGAGCGCATAACCTACAAAAATGTAGAAACAACGGGTGAGTACCAATCACACGGTACCCAACAAGCAAACTTCTAAATGCAAAGTCAAGTAGTACAGAATACGAGTAATCTTAACTCTCCAACCGAACCTCCACAACTACAACCTGCATAAAATTAGTCCAACCTATCAGTTCACAATGTACATAAGATATAGCTCAATAACCACACCAATTTTTATAGATCAACTATATAAGGATCAAGTCCATTCATTACAAGTTTCACAAAAAGGCTCTTACAAGTTCATAAATGATAAAGATGTGTAATGCAATGCAATGCAATGTCAAGTATAATGATACATGTCTGACTTAGTGATACACACCCACTGTCTCACAGTCCGAGAACCATGGGGGACTTATTAGTCCATGCATTTGTCGAGGCGTGCGACACAACCCTCGAATCATAGTATCCGTCGCAACATGTGACACGACCCTCGAATTATAGTATCTATCACAGCGTTTGACACAACCCTCAAATTATAGTATTCGTCGCGGCGTGCGACACGTCCCTCAAAATGGTACATGCTCTTTAATTTCTTATTTTTCCTCAATTCACATAACCTTTGTAACAATCTTGTCTTAGAATCAATGCAATTAGATATGTTCACATACATAAATAGGAGATGAACATTTTTCTAATGAATGCACAATTTACAATGACACAATCATGATACCACATCAATAATAAATTAATAAACCTTTCAAATCATTATCAAGATATCACATATCAATATATAAACAAGTTACCTTTAATTATCTCTTTTTCATCATCAGACTTATTCAACAAGCACAAGTTAATCTATCACTAAGTCTCATTACCTTAAACACAAACAACAAGAAAAATACGTGTATCTATATATTTAACAAGAGTCAAGAAATTTACTTGCCTCAATTAATCGAAAAATAACTCCAAAACTTGAGTCTTTCATAATGCTTCCAGGTGGTCAAAATCTATCCAAGTACATAATCTACATAAGAATACGAATCTAATGACACCCATATTGCTATATTTATTTTGGGCTTAAAAATCGGGTAAAAAAGTCACCCCGAACCCTAGTTATCGAATCCAAATTCTTTTTTGAAATTATGTTTACCCATAACAAAATAAACTTGTACATCAAATTTTAGCTAAAACGGATCGCTATTTGAACCCCAAATCAAGGTTTTATTATAAGAACCCTAGGACTATATTTTCTTAATTTAATATAAATTGTGCACGTTTCTACCCTAAAAATCTATTTATAATCTCATGAAAACTCAATAGAAAGTACGAGAATAATGACCTTATGATTTAGGATGAAAATCCTAAATTTTCTTCTCTTCTTTTTCTTTATTTTTCTCTCCGTGCGTCTTTTTCATTATTGCGCCGTCGTTCTTTTGTTTTGGGGTGGGGGGGTGAGGGGGTGGGGTGGGGGGATCTGGGGCACTCAACCCCTTTTATCCCCCTTTTTTTTTCTTTTTTTTTTTCTTTCTTCTTCTTTTTTTTAAAATAATAATTAAGTACTAAAATTAATAAACTTTACTAATTATATTTTAATAATTATGGGCCAAGTGATACAAGATATTAAATAAATTAATAATTTAGTCCACCAATTAAATTAATTATCTAAAATTACCCATCAACTAAACAATCGTAGTTACCGAATAGTTCAAAAATTTTAATTTAATTTATGAAAAGGGTCTTTTATGATGTGTGGACTCGTTTTTAAAATGACCTATCGGATCATTACAAAAATAATGAGTTTAGGCCAAATTTTGGGCCTTTTTTCTTTCTTCTTTTTAAATTACTTTGAGCTTCTAATTTAATTAATAACTAATAAAATATATACTATGCAATGACGATACACGATAAAACATTGAATTACAACTCTCTGCTAGTATATAAGAATATATAAATATTAATTTATAACTAATTCAATAAGTATAAAACTTGAAATAAAGTAACGACAAATTAATCATTTAAGAAAAAATAAGGAAAAAAAGATGTAATATAATAAGAGCTAATTTCTTTCGATAACAAAATAGATAATTTTATTAGTAAATATGAAAGTATGAAAACGATGATAATAGTAATAGTTGTAGTACTAACATAGTAGTGAAAAGGGTAATTTAATAAATTATTAATTTAAAAGCTCAAAACAATGAATTAGAAGAGACGAGGGTCAAAATTGGGTGTCAACATTGAGAACTAATTTATACATACTTTATTAATAACAATTTCTTTTTTTGCCTTTGTTAATGTATCAAAATTGGATATGAATAAACATATGTAGTCTCAATTCAATACATTCCTTTGAATTGAAATTGTTGGTGGCACAGAACTAATATAACTAATGAAAAATCTAAAAGTACTACTACTTACTTCAAGAAATAAAAGTCAATTATTATGAATATTATCTCACGATTAGATGACTCTCAAGACTAGGCATACACGTGCAACACACGTGCGGTGAATGCACTAACTAATGAAAATCTAAAAGTATTACTACTCACTTCAAAAAGTAAAAGTCAATTATTTGCTCCTGAGCTAAATCCGTTATGTAAGTGATACATTGAAAAATTAACTTCTAAAGCAATCTGCAAATCAAATTAATTCTAATCAAATCATAGAATTAAAGGTGGAATCTTCAATCTCATATGAACACCAAGAAAATTATACAAAACAATAAAAATACATAAAGATTAAAAGAATTATAGAGAAAAACACAAATCTTAATTATTTACCTAGACATATAAAAATTTAACCAATAATATTAAATCTCCTAATGTTAATTTTTCTTTCCAACAATGACTCATCAGCAGATTCGATAGCAAAAGCTTATGTTTCTTCCTTTCTATCCTCCTCCTCATCATTTGAGTTGTGTATATCAGTTTCACAAGTTTTTTTCTTTTACATCATTTTCATGTGTGTGCTTTCTTTACCATTGTGAATTTTTTAGTTGAAATTTTTCAATGATCTCATTCATCACATTTAAAAAGTGAAACAAGATCATAAAATATATCATCATTAAAATTCATCACTTTAAAGTTATCTTGATAGGCATAATGGAAAGAATTAAACAAAAAAAATAAAAGAGTGTAAAAAGAAAAGAAAAATGAAAGTAAGAAAAAAATTTGTTATTTGCTATAATCTGAGGATTTGGGATGATTGTTTATTAGGTTGTCTAAATAGTGATAAGAGTAATAAAAATCATAGAATTTTTTTTTATACAACTAATAAAAGTTTGAGAAAAGAAAAATGAGAGGAATAAAAAAAAGAAAAAATTGTTTTGAGAATATGGGAGGATTGTATGATAAGTTATTTAAATAGAGATAAAAATGATATAAAAAAAACTTTCGGTATAGTACCTCAAAGTGTAAGTGTTATTTTGGCAGAGTATTCAAATAAATGTTTGTTTTTGAGATGAGTTGTGCTTGCGTAAAAAAACATTGAGTAAAAAACAAAAAAAAAGGATCAATTTTAGGGATTTGATGATTTTTACACAATAGGTGCACGGATGAAAAGTTTATTAACAGTAGGAGTATTAATAATTTTTTTAATGGTAAGGACAATATCAACTAATAAATGAAAGTTGGAGGCACTTTGACCCTTTTTCCTAAGTAAAATGTATGTAAAATTCATCAACTTAAAGTTATCTTGATAGATAGAATTACAAGATTTAAAGAATAAAGTATAAACAAGAGTAAGAAGAAAAGAAATGCGAAAGTAAGAAAAAATTATTTATTTTATATAATCTAAGGATTTTGAATGATGATTATTTAGTAAGCGGTTTAAATAACGATAAGAGTAACAAAAATCATAGAAAAGATTTTGTTCATGTATCAAATCGAATATGAATAAAAATATGTAGCCTCAATTGAATACATTTTTTTGAAATGAAATTGTTGATGGTGTAGAACTAATATAACTAATGAAAAACCTAAAAGTATTGCTACTTACTTCAAGAAATAAAAGTCAATTATTATGAATACTATCTCACGATTATATGAGTCTCAAGACTAGGCATACACGTGCAACAAATGTGCTGTGAATATATTAACTAATGAAAACCCTAAAAGTATTATTGTATTCAATCTAAGTATACAATTTATCATCTTGACATCTTACTAAATTCCAATCTCTCTTCCATGTTTATCTAACTTGAATATTTTTCCAAACGCTATAGCATTCATGAATCTCTACCAGTCCCCTTGAAATTCAACTATGGCGTAACCGATGTGACCCGAGAAGCTCCACAAGGGATGAATCTTCACTGGCTTAAACCCTTTCTCAATCCACATCTTTTTTCAGATTTGTTTAACTTTCACCTACATACTTCCCTTCCTGATATTCAATTGGGACATTGACTATTATTCCCATCCAAGAAAAAACTATTGGATCATCATTCGTCTTACTAGATGCTAGGAGCGGTTGAGGTGGCAAACCATCTTTAGTACTTTTGGAAGGAGTTTTAGATACCATTATGTTCTCTACATGTAGTTTTTTCGTTCTCACGAGCTCTTTAACACCATCAATAAGCCTATCTACTGCTTCAATGGTCCTAGCAGCAAACAAATGATGTTTTCCTTTGCCTTCGGACATATTAGTGATCTGAGATGAATTACTCTTAGCATATTGAGAACTATTCCATGAGTCAGTGCTCCCACTTTTCCCTGATCTCCTACGAGACATCTTCAACTTGCAATAAGGTTAAAAGCTAAACACCAATTTATGTTTTGTTGCCAACCAAATTAAATTTGAGCTAACCATGAATACTTGCCAAAGGGAATCAAAATGCACCAGGAACAAAAATGTTTACCCACAATGACAAGTAAGATAGATAAAATAGAAGACTCCATTTTTAAATCTAGCTTTTTGTGTTATTGCTATTACTTGTCTTGCTGCATCAAGTGATTTAGCAACTCTCTGTCGCATAGAAACTTCCTCACTTTGTAATCCAAGCTTCTTTTTCAGCACAACTTACCCAAGGTCTTATTTAAAAAAAATAGCGAAAATATATAATCTCTGCATGATGAAGTCAACCTCAATGAAATCAGTAGCTCTAACAGAACTAATATACCTTTTTTCTAAAAGTTCAAGATAACTTGTATGTAGCCCACACAAATGCACTCAACTTAGTTATCATTTACACATATATATTCATCGATATATTATGTGTAAAGGTTGGTCTATCAGTCCAGTTACTTTATCAATCTTATAATCTTTTATATAAGTATTTGAGATGATGATCGTTTAGTAGGCTATTAAAATAGCGATTTGAGTAACAAAAATCATATTAAAAAATGTTGTTCATGTATCAAATTGGATATGTATAAACATATGTAGGCTCAATTGAATACATTAATTTGAATTGAAATTGTTGATGATGTAGAACTAATATAACTAATGAAAAACCTAAAAGTATTACTACTTCAAGAAATAAAAGTCAATTATTATGAATACTACTTCATGGTTATATGAGTCTCAAGACTAGGCATACACGTGTAACGCACGTGCAGTGAATGTACTAACTAATGAAAAACCTAAAAGTATTACTATTTACTTCAAGAAATAAAAGTTAATTATTTGCTCCTGCATCGAATCCTTTGTGGAAGTGGTGCATTGACAAATTAAGCTCTAAAGCAATCTGCAAATCATATAAATTTTAATCAAATCATAGAATTAAAGATGGAATCTTCAATCTCATATGAACACCAAGAACAATTATACAAAATAATACAACAACAACATACCTAGTGAAATCCCACAAGTGGGTCTGGGGAGGGTAGAATATATTTGAAAATTTGTCCTTCATTATCTGTTCATTCTTTCTTCCTCTCTCTAGATTTTTTTTCTCCTTTTATCTTCTTCTTCTTTCTTCTTTCTTCTTTCTTCGTTCTTCGTTCTTCTTTCTTTCTTTAATTTTTCCACCATTTTCTTTTCTTTTTTTATCATCTTTCTTGCAGCCATTGTTATCATCAACGTTCATCAATTTTTTATCATTCTTATTTTTCTCTTTTTGGTCTTTATTTTTACAAACTATTTTAATTTAATTTAGAATTTTTGAAGATTTTTTTAAAGAAAAGTCATTGAAGAAAATCTGAATATATGTAACACCTTGAAAACTTTTGAACTAAGATCCAAATTTTCCTCTTATGTGTATGAGATCATACAGAGTGATTATAACCTTGAATATAGGTATTAAAAGCCTATTTTATAGCAAGATAATAGATTTTAATATGTCACGTCACTTAAATATGATTGGCTGAAAGAAAGTCTTTCCTATTATAATTCTTTTATTCTACAACTATAAATAGGGGTTTTATAATTCAAAAAAGGGCATTAAGAATTCTAACAAAAAGCTAGAGAGAGCTCGTGGATCAAACACTGCAAATTTTTCTACAAACTCAAGAATGCAAACACTCAAGCATTTAAGCTCAAGAACAAATTTAAATTTCAAGAACAAATTCAAGATCAAGCTCAAGAGCCCTTGAAATTATAGTTGAAAAGGTAAATTAGAGAATTCATAGAGATTGCAACACTCACATATTGAAATCAAATACTATAATTATTGTGATATTTTCATTCTTGATTATTATTTTCTCGACGAGAATTTTATCGTCTACAAATTTTGGCACGCTTGGTGGAACACTCTTACCCCTCATCTCAACTTTTCAAGCATAAAAGAATATTCAAATGGCTTCCAAGAAGATCAACTCCCAATCAACGTTCTCTAAGGTTGTTGACTCCAAGTTCTCTACTGAAGTAGAAGAAATTTTTTGTGTTACCTTTGAAAGTTTTGAAGCTATTACGAAGAAGCAAGGCCACCATGCTAGGTCAACAAACACTTCAAAGGTCATCCAGATCAATTCTTATTTTTGGGTCTTCAACTTTGAAAGGAGCAAGATACTTCAAAAATACTTTGAATGGAGGAAGTAAAATTGCTGAAAAATTCAAAAGGACTTTAGCTTCGCTTGAGCTTCCTGGCTCCAAGAACTCCATTGCAAAGAAAGGCTCAGGTGATTTGAGCCCTTTGAAGATTGACATGCACAAAATTTCATGCTACTCCCCGATATCTCCAATGATCATACAAGCAATGGTAATTAATGCTTCTGTAATGACCCTCAAGTCATTTTGAGAAATAGATCTTTAAAAGATTTGTATTATAAATTTTAATGGGTGATTTGGACTATTTGATAACTTTTGTTATCTAGATTAGGGGTAACTTTAGATAGTTGAATTAGTTGATGGGTTAAAGTGATCATTTAATTAAGATCCTATACTACTTGTCCTATATTTATTAAAATAGGTTAGAAAAATTTATCACTTTTCATACATAAATAAGAAAAGAAGAAGAAGAGGAGTTGGAGAGAATTGGCGGCGTTGAACACGAAAGAGAACTCAGGTGAGATTTTTTTAAAAAGAATTTTTGTATTTCATATAAAGTTGATTATATACGTATCTTATATTATGAGAGGAATGATTTTTTTAAACCCATTTATATATGTCACTTGCAACTGACGCCTTTAGAGTTGAAAAGACCATATTGATTGGGTTAGAACCTTAGCCTCATAAATGAGGATTATCAGTGGCATTTATGAGGGAATCATTACAAGAAAAATACTAATGTAATATTAGTTTACATTAAACATATAGATAGGGGCGTCAGTTTGTAGTTGGAAACTACGAATTGTGCAATGCCTTTTTTATTTATTAATTATTAAGTTATAAATTAAATTTTGATATATTGAGGTAGGTAATTAAGTACTATGTATATTATATTATATAAACACCATTAAAGTTATGCTATTTGGAGGTTTTAATACTTAACCCTAGGCTTGAAATTTATGAACCTAATTATGAAATTAGGCGAATTTTTAGGTATAGGCTAGACATATAGTAATATGAGTGTCTACGGATTCATGTATTTATGAATATTATATTTTTGGTAGATTTGAAATGCTCAGAGATATTTGAGAAGGGAGAGGCACTGGTGGATTAGCTCACTTGATTGTGATTCTTCGATTGAGGTAGGTTATGGTTTGTTCTATCTAATAGAAAGACTCTTAATAGTGATTGATAGTCATCGAGTAAAGCTGTGAAATTTTCTTTGCATTTAATTATTGTGGTTTGGTTGATTAATATTTTTTTGTGATTGGTATGCAATCCTGAGACCATGAAATCCATAATTTTGAATTTGATCTATCAAAGTGATGTCTTGAATAAAAAAAGCTTGATGAAAAATTGTTAATAAAGTGAAAATCAATGATAAAGAATGATGAAGTAATTATATTTGGATTGGATGTCATGTTCGGATACGGATATTATGGGATTGGGTATCACGTTCTAAAACGATAAGTATATTGGATCGAGTGCCACATTCTGGCACGACAATAATAAAGAAAAACATATGAAAATAACTTAATATACTCAATTTCAAAGAACCTATCTCCTAAAAGAAGCATGATGTGGAGGCCTGAGACCTCATGTGTATTCTTGATGTTGTGGATTGGTGATGTACTTGTTTCTTGTCGTTGCCACATATTAAGTGTTATAGTTGATTTCCTACTATTATTTTATGCATATTGATTTCTATTTTATGCCGACCGATGATACGTACTTAGTACATGTTGTCTGTATTGATCTCTACTTGTATTTTCTTATTTTGCTTTGTAGAGTGCAGCGAGTGTTCCAACAACTTTGACTCACCCTCAGCTCTAGCCAGTCTCTGGAATATCAGATTCTAGGGTGAGCTATCCTCCTAGTTCGTTTCAGAATCTTTTGATCATGGAATAATGTTCTTAGCTTTCGGACATAAGTTATTTTATTCATTTATGTTGGTGTTGACATTCTTAGACTTGGTATTTTAAGATTAGAGTCCTTAATGTGATAATTTTCAGATTTTGGGGAAACATTAAGTAAGAAACTTAGTGATTTTGGGTTATTTATTGCATTATGAGTTTAAATGTTTTATTATTATTGTATTTTATAAGCTGAACTGTTAATATAAATTGGTATTTCTATGTTGGTTCTCCCACCTAGGAGGGTAAGTGTGGGTGTCATTCATGACTCATTTGGGATCGTGAAAATTTGGTATCAGAGTTTTAGGTCCATTGATCTCATCACACAAGGACAGGTCTAGTAGGGTCTTACGGAATGGTACGGGGCGCCCTTACTTTCCTTCTAGAAGCTACAAGACCTTAGGAAAATCCCATTTCTTATTCCTTTCTGTGCTATTACTTTAATCCAATTGGTATCTAGGTGATACAAATTGGTATCTGATTTTTTTCATTCTATTTTGCAGATGGTTAGAACTAGAGCAGCAGTAGTGCCTGAGCTAGTCGCTGGGGTCGTAGGCCAAGGAGGAGGAGTGACAAGAGGTCGTGGTAGTGGTCGTAGGAGAAAGCCCACCAGAGATGATCTAACAGGTTCTCACCTATCTCAGTGGGTTATCCAATCAGGTACAAGCACCCACAGCACCTCAGGTTCGGGGATTACAAAATGCAGTTGTTGTGGCACCTCGTATGGATGCATCCGTGGAGACACACATGTTTCCCCAAATTGACTACAGGGCCTATAATGACTAGTGACCAACATGATCTTTTTGTTAAGTTTTTGAAGTTGAAGCCCCTAATCTTCAAAGGTATTGAATCTGAGGATGTTTATGGTTTTCTTGTTGATTATCCTGAGTTGTTTCACAAGATGAATATAGTAGAGCGATTTGGCATTGAGTTTGTCACATAACTACTTCAGAGAGATTCTAAAATATGGTGAAGGTCTCATGTTGAATGTCAGCTAGCAGAAGCACCACCTATTACTTGGGCAGCCTTTTCTAACTACTTTATAGAGAAGTATATTCCTCGAACTTTGAGGGGCAAGAGAAGAGATGAGTTCCTTAATATAAAGTAGGGGAAGATGTTTGTTGCAGCTTATTAGGCCAAATTTTATGCTCTATCTAGATATGCTACCCAGCTTTGTTTCAGTCCAGGGGAGAGGATTCGTCGCTTTGTGAAGGGATTGAGGTCAAATTTGCAGATTTTAACCTCTTAGGTAGCTACTTCAATTAAGTCCTTTCAGGAAGTGGTTGATTTTGTTATATAGGTAGAGGGGGTGAAGCCAGATGACTTTACTAAGACGGTGAAATTTAAAAAGTTCCACAAGGGAGGTGAGTTTAGCGGTTCTTACTCCAGAGGATAAAGTTATGGTAGTTATTTAGCCAGTCTGATTCAGTCTTCATTGCAGATTTCAGATAGGGTTCCATCAAGAACTAGCCAACCTCTCTCTAATTTTGGGATTATATTTAGTCTTCTTCATCTTCACAGAGGCCTACTCTTGATCCTAAAATTTGTTATAGATGTGGTAAGATTGGGAATATTAGAAGGTATTGACTGAGGCAGAGTCAGACTTGGTATGATTAGGACTATAGGGCCTCAACAGCTAGAGATCAAGTGGCCATGGTAGGGGTTGTTATTCTGGAGGACGTAGTGGCCAAGGTCGTGGGGGTCACCAATTTGGCCGGGGTGGCGGATAGGTTGTAATTATTGGTACACATCTTAGTAGAGAAAATGGTTAGGCAAATGATAGGGCCCATTGTTATGCTTTTCTGGGGAGGCCAGAAGCAGAGGAATCAGATGTTGTTATCATAGGTACTCTTCTGGTTTGTGATCACACTGCTTTAGTATTATTTGATCCTGGATCCACTTTTTCATATGTATTTTATGTTTTTGTTGATGGACTTGATTTGCATTGTGACTTACTTGATATGCCTATTCGTGTTTCCACTCTTGTTGGTGAGTCTGTGTTAGTTGAGAAGGTGTATAGGTCTTGCCTTGTGACTTTTGTGGGGAGCAGAACTTATGTACATTTGATTATTTTTTAGATGGTTGACTTTGATATAATCCTGGGTATGACTTGGTTTGCTCTAAATTTTGGTATTTTGGATTGCAACGCTAAGATTATGACCTTGGCCAAGCCTAGGATGGATCAATTGGTATGGGAGGGTGATTATTTTCCTTCTCCAGTTTAAATTATCTCTCTTTTTCATGCTAAGAAGTTGGTGGTTAAGGGTTATTAAGCCTTCCTAGCACACCTCAGGGATGACAGTTCTGAAGTGCCCTCGATTGAGTCTATTTTGATAGTGCGTGAATTTGAGGATGACTTTCCTGCAGACCTACCTGGCATGCCACTAGAAAGGAATATTGATTTTCTATTAATTTGGAGTGAGGTACTCACCCTATTTCTATTCCACCTTACAGAATGACCCAAGCTGAATTAAGAGAATTGAAATGGGTAAAGGTTTTATTAGACCAAGTGCCTTTCCTTGGGGTGTTCCAGTTCTTTTTGTGAAGAAGAAAGATGGTAGCCTTCGTATGTGTATAGACTACAGACAGCTGAACAGGGTAACTATTAAGAATAGGTACCCCGCCTTCCTCGTATTGATGACTTATTGGATTAGTTGCAGGGTGCTTGTGTTTTCTATAAAATTAATTTGAGGTCAGGTTATCACCAGTTGAAAATATGAGTGGTGGCCATGCCAAAGACTACTTTTTGAACAAGGTATGGGCACTATGAATTTTTTGTAATGACTTTTGGACTTACAAATGCTCCTGCTACTTTTATGAGCCTGATGAATGGGATATTTAAGCCATACCCAGATCTCTTTATTACTATCTTTATTAATGATATATTGATCTACACAAAGAGCAAAAAAGAACATAAAGAGCATTTGAGAATTGTTCTAGGGCTGCTAAGGGAGAAGAAATTACATGTCAAATTCTCTAAGTGTGAGTTCTGGCTTGATTCGGTTTCTTTCTTGGGACATGTCGTTTCTAAGGATGGATTTATGGTGGATCCTCAAAAGATTAGAGTAGTGAAAAATTGGGCAAGTCCCACTAACATCTTAGAGGTAAGGAGTTTCATTGGTTTGGCTAGCTACTACCGTCGGTTTGTCAAGGGATTTGCTTCCATTGCTTCCAACCTGACCAATTTGACCAAGAAGAATATTTCATTTATATGGTTAGATGAGTATGAAGAGAGTTTTCTAAAACTCAAGACCATATTGACTACCACACCGATTCTTGCCTTGCCGGTAGAAGGTAAGAGTTTCATTATTTATTGTGATGTATCTTATTTTGGTTTAGGTGCAGTATTAATGCAGGACATGAATGTGATTTCTTGTACCTTAAGGTAATTGAAGGTGCATGAACGTCACTATCCCACTCATGATTTAGAATTGATTGTTCTTGTATTTACATTGAAGCAGTAGAGGCATTATCTATATGGGGTCAAATGTGAAGTATATATAGATCATCATAATTTACAACATATATTCACACAAAAGGATTTGAATTAGAGGCAGAGGAGACGGATGGAATTGTTAAAAGACTATGATATCACTATTCTCTATCACCCTAGAAAATCTAATATTGTGACTGGTGCATTGAGTGGAAAAGTAAAAAGCATGGGGAGTTTAGCATATTTGCATGTTTCTAGGCATCCATTAGCTAGAGAAGTCCAAACTATGACTTATGACCTTATAAGGCTAGAAGGAAAAGAGAAGGGAGGACTCTTGGCCTGTATAGAGGTAAATTCATTTTTTCTTGATAAAATTAAAGAAAAGCAGTTTGATGATGAGAAGTTGAGCCAAATTCATGAAATAGTCTTTCAAGAGACGACCACGAAAGTGACAATTGATGAGGAAGGTGTTCTGAGGATTAAGGGGTGAGCATGTGTGCCCAGTGTTGATGATTTGATTCAGATGATTCTTGTAGAAGCTCATAGTTCGAGGTACTCCATACATCCTGGTGAAACCAAGATGTATCGATATCTGATACAGCATTATTGGTGGAGTAGAATGAAGCGTGACATTACTAATTTTGTTGCCCAGTGTTTCAATTTCTAGCAAGTAAAGTGTGAACATCAAAGGCCTAGGGGAACTCTCCAAAGTATACCCATTCCTGAATGGAAGTGGGAAAGGGTTGTTATGGACTTTGTGGTTGGTCTCCCAAACACATTAGGTAAGTTTGATTCAATATGGGTTATTGTGGACAAGTTGACCAAGACTGCACACTTTATTCTGGTAAAGGTGACCTATAATGCCGAGAAGTTAGTCAAACTCTATATAAGCGAGAGTGAGATTATTCGTTTGAATAGAGTTCTGATTTCCATCATATCAGATAGAAGTATGTAGTTTACTTCTAACTTTTAGAGGACCTTGTCGGCTGAGCTAGGTACTAGATTAGATCTTAGCACCGTATTTCATCCTCAGATTGATGGACAGTCTAAAAGGACAATTTAAGTGTTGGAGGATATGCTTCGTGCATATGTGATAGATTTTGGTGGTCACTGGGATTGATTCTTACCTTTAGAAGAGTTTATGTATAATAATAGCTATCAATTGAGTATTAACATGGCTCCATTTGAAGCATTATATGGGAGGAGGTGTAGGTCTCCCATTGGTTGGTTTGATGCATTCAAGGTGAGATCTTAGGGTATTGAACTTCTGAAGGATTCATTGGAATTGATTCAGGAAAATCTTCTAGCAGCACAGAACAGGCAAAAGGAATATGCAGATCGAAAGGTCATGGACATGGAGTTCATGGAGGGAGAGCAAGTCTTGCGGAAGGTTTCTCCCATGAAGGGTGTGGTGAGGTTTGGTAAGCTAGGTAAGCTCAGTCTGAGATATATTTGACAATTTGAAGTTCTTAAGCGCGTGGGAGAGGTGGCCTATGAGTTAGCTTTGCCTCCAGATTTATCTGGGGTACACTCAGTGTTTCATATGTCTATGCTGAAGAAATATCATGGTGATGGAAACTATATTATTCACTGGGATTCGGTCCTACTTGATAAGAACATGTCTTATGAGGAAAAGCCTATAGCTATCCTACATAGGGAGGTCCATAAGTTGAGATCAAAGGAGATTCAATCAGTGAAGGTCCAGTGGAAGAATCGTCCAGTAGAGGAGTCCACTTAAGAGAATGAGAAAGATATGCATGGATGATATCCACATCTTTTCATTAAGTCAGGTACCCATTCTTACCTTTGCTTTTCTTCTGACCATTCAGGGATGAACTGTCACGACCCGGATAGGGGCCTAGATGTGACATGGCGAAGGAGAACCCGAAAGTCCTCGATCAAGCCATCATAACATCATTACACACATCATCGGTTCATAAGCGCGGAAGATAAACACATAGCACATAAGCTCTAAGGGAATCGGAGCTTTAGACTCAAGCTATGGGGGGATGTTGCCGAAAATGGGATAAGCATGGATTCACATAACACATAGCAATTATCTCTAATGGGATGGGTAAGTAGGATTCTACTATGGCGGCACACCGGGATTATGGGACTTTCCACATAAGCATATAGTCAATCACAGTTCCCAACATTTCAAGTCATAGGCATAATCAATAACAATTCTCATAATCAGGACTAATAAGCATAACTTTCATAATCATAATGTTTAACATAACAAGTCAATGTACAAGAGTTTAGATTTGTCCAACAAGCCTCTACATAGATAAAGTGGGGCCTCGACATAGTTTGAGGCTCACCTTCAATACATAAGAAAAGTAAATAACATAGTAAAGCAAGGTAGATAGAAGGTGGCTATTGCCCTTGAACAAAAGGGCTCACCACTAGCAAAGTATTCAACAAGGATCAAGCGTTGTCTGGTAGAATGTGAAAGTCGTCTCCGGTCCCTACATGGTTAGAACATATAGACAAAGAATATGGATTAGCACATAGTATGTACTAAGTATGCGGGCATGCAATGCATATGACAATATAGTGTGACCAAGCAACATGACAAGGGGACAAGTGGTACGAAAGGAATGCACATAGCTAAAGAGTAATATAACAATATGCTATGCCATGATGCATGAGATGCAATCCTAGGATCATAATATAGCAGGGATGTGACCTCAATCGACAACAGAGGAGACCCGAGCGAGCTACTACCCGGATCTGGACTACTTGCTAGGTAATACCCTAATCTCCCTTGAAACAAAGGGAAACATACAAGTCATCCCATCTAGAGAGAAATCCCATGTTGGCATATGGTTTGACGAAAAGGAGTATGGACCCTTGGAGGTAGTCCACCCCGACTCCAATCCCTCGGTACTAAGTCTCATCCCACGGGAATACATATATATGTATGCAACTTCAAATCAGAAGACTTACATTCTTTTCAAATCATATATCATTAGTCAAAACCAAAGCCATTGATCAAATCATGCTTATGCTTAGGCCAAAGTCCATCAAGGGTTTCCCAAAATATTTTCATAACCATTCCATGTCAATGCAAATAGAGTAACCCATCTACATAGCTTATCATATCAATGATTCAAAACATGTCAAAGTGGTGCAAGCACCCAATATGCTCAAGGAGTCATAAGAAGAGACTATGTGATCACAAGTCTTACATATCATATCAAAACAAGAGTTTCATCATAACAATCTTCAATGCATATGTCATGAATGAGGAACAAGAACATAGGTAGTGGAATTCAAACTAAATTTCACAATTTAAAAGGTAATTCAACATAAATCATAAAACAAATCCATATTTAAAGCATAATGCAAATTACCCATGCATAATTAAATCACAAAGAGACATGCACATTGATTATTCAAGAGTTTCCATGACTATTCATAAAATTCAAGCTTAAATCATGATTAAATCACCTAAAATCTACAGCACATAAGCCCAATCAACTAATTACTTCAAATTTGGAAGAACTCATAATTTGAAGAATCTTAAAATCAAATATTAAAGAGTAGGGTTCTTGGGTCTTCAAGTATGAAAGTAAATCCTTAAATCAAAATCCACATACCTTACAATTACCAAAGAAATTGAAGAATCAAGCAAGCAAAAGTTGTCTTCCCCAAATTTCTTCAACCTTTCAACAATGGAGGTCAAGAGAATTAAGGATTTTTCAAAGAGTAATGAGGAGCCTTAGAATGGATAAAAAGGGGTTAGGGTTAGGTTAAGGGGGTGTAAGAGACCTTAGGATGTCTAAAAGGGGTCTAGGAACTAATTAAATTATCAATTAACCATTAATGAAATGGACATTTAATTGTAAAATAGTGCCATATGATTGGCTTCCAGGTCTCGTCCAGTGGTACACGGACCGTGTACCTGTCCGTGTACCATGCCTTAGTTTCTGCTTCGGCTCGAACTCTCGGGGACTTTCTAGATCACTTCACGAAGGGGGGTCACAAGTCGTGTAGCTTCACACGGACTGTGTACTGGTCCGTAGAGGAAAACTTGTCCCAAAAACCAACCCCACAGCTTGGCCAGCTCTCTGCCCCACTTGACGGACCACCAAATGGGTCGTTTGAGGTCTCACGGACCGTGGGGTGGTCCGTGGGACTTCACTTGGTCTATGGGGTGGGTCCTGACCACCCTGACCTCACTGGACCATGACACGGACCCCCACACAGACCGTGGACCCTCACACGGTCCGTGATCCCATCCTTGGGCCATTTCCAGGGCCTATTCCCAGCGTCTTCCGAATTACAGGTAGTCTCACTGCTTTGGCCATAACTTCCTCATACGAACTCCGAATTGAGTGAAACCAGTTGCATTGCGAAGATAAATCAAAGAGATTCAATTTCATATGTATTATCCCACACGATTCAACCCGAATAAAAATTTATATTTCCTCAAAGCTCACTGTCCAAACGGCCTCTCTAGGCCACCAAAAGGTCTGTTTTGCATTCGTCCACTTAAAATCAACCCATGGCTACCAAAATTCAACCATGACCAGTATAACACCATAAAAGACCAACCATAATAAGTTTCAAAAAATTTTAGGTTGTTACACGAACAGTGGGTAAATTAGTATATAATGTAACGACCCTCAAGTCATTTTGAGAAATAGAGCTTTAAAAGATTCTTCTTATAAATTTTAATTGGTGATTTGGACTATTTGATAATTTTTGTTATCTAGCTTAGGGGTAATTTTAGATAGTTGAATTAGTTGACGAGCTAAAGTGATCATTTAGTTAAGACCCTATACGACTTGTCCTATATTTATTAAAATAGGTTAGGGAAATTTACCACTTTCCATACATAAATAAGAAAAGAAAAAGAAGAGGAGTTGGAGAGAATCGGCGGCGTTGAAAACGAAAGAGAACTCAGGTGAGATTTTTTAAAAATATGATCTTATATTGTGAGAGGGATGATTTTTTAAACCCACATATATATGTCACTTGCAACTGACGCCTTTAGAGTTGAAAAGACCATAGTACTGCCATATTGATAGGATTAGAACCTTAGCCTCATAAATGAGGATTATCAGTGGCATTTATAAGGGAATCATTACAAGAAAAATACTAATGAAATATTAGTTTACATTAAACATATAGATAGGGGCGTCAGTTTGCTGTTGGAAACTGTGAATTGTGCACTGCCTTTTTGGTTTATTAATTATCACGCTATAAATTAAATTTTGATATATTGAGGTAATTAAGTACTATGTATATTATATTATATGAACATCATTAAAGTTATGCTATTTGGAGGTTTTAAGACTTAATCATAGGCTTGAAATTTAAGAACATGATTATGCAATTAGGTGAATTATTAGGTATAGACTAAACATATAGTAATATTGGTGTCTACGAACTCGTGTTCTTATGAATATCATATTTTTGGTAGATTTGAAACGTTCAGAGGTATTTAACTCGTGTTCTTATGAATATCATATTTTTGGTAGATTTGAAACGCTCAGAGGTATTTGAGAAGGGAGAAGCACTGGTGGATTAGTTCAGTTGATTGTGATTCTTGGAATGAGGTAGGTTATGGTTTGTTCTATCTAATAGAAAGACTCTTAATAGTGATTGATAGTCATCGAGTAAAGCTATGAAATTTCCCATGCATTTAATTGTTGTGATTTGGTTGATTGATATTTAATTGTGATTGGTCTGCAATCCTGAGACGATGAAATCCATAATCTTAAACTTGATCTATCAAAGTGATGCCTTGAATAAAGAAGGATTGATGAAATATTGTTAATAAAGTGAAAAGTAATGATAAAGAATGATAAAGTAATTATATTTGGATCAGGTGTCACGTTTTGACACGGATATTATTGGATCGGGTGTCACTTTCTGATATAGATATTATGGGATTAGGTGTCACGTTCTGATATGGTATTATGGGATCGGGTGTCACGTTCCGACACGATATGTATATTGGATCAAGTGCCACGTTTCGGCACAATAATAATAAAGGATAACATATGAAAATAACTTAATATACTCCATTTCAAAGAACCTATCTCCCAAAAGAAGCATGATGTGGAGGTCTGAGATCTTATGTGTATTCTTGATGTTATGGATTTTTGATGTACTTGTTTCTTGTTGTTGCCACATGTTAAGTGTTATTGTTGATTTCCTATGATTATATTTTGCATATTGATTTTTATTTTGAGTCAGCGGATGATACCTACTTAGTACATGTTGCCCGTACTGACCCCTACCTGTATTTTCTTATTTTGATTTTTGGAGTGCAGCGAGTATTTCAGTGACTTCGACTCGCCCTCAACTCTAGCCAGTCTCCAGGATATCAGATTCTACGGTTAGTTATCCTCCTAGTTCATTTCAACATCTTTCGGTCATAGAATAATGTTCTTAGCTTTCGGACATAAGTTATTTTATTCATTTATGTTAGTGTTGACATTCTTAGACTTTGTATTTTAAGATTAGAGTTTTTGATGTGATGACTTTCAGATTTTGGGGAAAATTAAGTAAGAAACTTAGTGATTTTTGGTTATTTTTTTCTTTATGAGTTTAAGCATTCGATTATTATCATATTTTATAAGTTGAACTGGTAATATGGATTAGGATTTATATGTTGGTTCTCCCACCTAAGAGGATAAGTATGGGTGTCATTCACGACTCATTTGGGGTCATGACAGGTTCATCCATGGAGGCGCAACTTACGAATTTAGCAAAGATGATTGAAGGATTGACTAAGCATCTGCAAAGTCAAGAATCTTGCATGAACAAGTTGATGGATAGGATGGATGGCTTACTAGATGGAGAATCCAGTCGTGCAACTAAAAAGGGCATTGAAGTTCAAGAGATTGAAAATCCTGTAAAACAAGCACCACCTATTAAGGAGATGTCAATTTCTTCTAAAGGGATAATCCCACTTGATCGATTGAAGGAGTTTATTAAAGGGACCATCAAGGATAAGTATGAGGTTTCCAAAAAGTCTTGTCACATGTATGCCAAGCCTTACACTGCAAGAATTTATAACCTCAAAATGCCTACTGGTTATCAACCTCCCAAGTTCCAACAGTTCAGGGGCAAAGGAAATCCAAAGCAATATGTTGTGCACTTTGTAGAGACATATAACAATGTTGGGATTTATGGAGACTATATTGTCAAGCAGTTTGTCCGCTCCTTACAAGGGAACGCATTTGACTGGTGCACTGATCTTGAGCCTGATTTTATTGATAGTTGGGAGCAACTAGAATATGAGTTTCTTAACCGCTTCTACAGCACAAGACGCATTTTGAGCATGGTAGAGCTCATGAATACTTGCCTAAGAAATGATGAACCAGTCATAAATATATGGAGAAACACGAGTTTAAATTGCAAAGATGGGCTTACTAAAGTTTTTGCTATAGAAATGTGTATCAAAGGGATGCACTGGAGCTTCTCTATATCTTACAAGGATCAAGCCTAAGTCTTTTAAAAATATAGCTACTTGTGTTTATGATATAGAGTTGATCATGTCTTCTGTCGAAAAAGATATGATGCCTGTTCATGATCCTCGCAAAGGGAAAGACAAACAGGAACCCAAAAAATGGAGTAAATTTGTGTCCAAGAATGACAACAAAGAATCCATGAATGTCAATGTGTCACCTGTGAAGTTTACTACAAAGAAAGTAAGAAGTAAAGTATAAAGACGACTTTTCAAGAGCATCCAAATCAAAAGTTAACCTAGAGAGAGATGCAAGAAAATGAGTACCTTTTTCTGGATTCTAATGTTCCTAAAATATTTTATGAATTGATTGAGATAAAGCTCACTGAGTTTCCAGAGATGAAACGGCACAATGAAGTTGGGAAGACTGATGACCCAAATTATTGCAAGTATCATAGACTTGTAGGTCACCCTCTTGGAAAGTATTTTATCTTCAAGGACAAAGTTATGTAATTGGCTAATGAAAAATAGATTGTCCTTGATGATGGAAAGGCAAGCTCTAATTATATCTCTATCATATTTGACTCGCTTGACCCAGTCAAAATATGTACATCAAAGGAAGAAGGTCTATTAGAGCAAGAAAAATCCTAAATTGACATAGATAATGATGAAGGTTGAATTCTCGTGACTAGGCGGAGATGCAACAAGGCAAGTCCATGGATAGAATCATTTGAGAAATTGATCAGAGAGAATGTAGTGAGGCAATCAAACAAGCAGAATTTGGTCAAACGTCCAAAGAGGTCAAATGCAGAAGTGCAACACCACCAAAAATCATGACGTGTTGTGACTTTGGGGGAATTCTTACCAAGTTGGTTCTACATGGAGGCTACTCGAGACAATGTTGAGGAAACATGTTTCAGTGCTGACAAGGGAGAAATAGTGAATGAAACTTCATTGAAGGTTCCTCCTTCTAACAAAGAAGAAACAACAAGTGAAATCTCATCAAATATGTTTCCTATGGACAAGAAAGAACCAATGGGTAAAATCCCATTGAAAGCATCTCTCTCATCTTTTGAAAATTCTATGGAATCCTCTCTTCAAGAAGTACATGCATGTGATACAAAGATCACATTTACAGATGATGATCTTCTATTTGGTGAAACTCTACACAATCATCTTTTGTACATGATGGATCATGTGTTAGAGAAGAAGATAAATAGAATCTTGATAGAAGAAGGGTCTGGGGTCAACATTCTATCCATCCACACATTGAAAGATCTTGGCATCACAATTGAAGAACTTAGTGAAAGTCGTTTGTTGATACAAGGATTCAATAAAGGGGAACAGAGGTCTATAGGCTCTATAAAGCTGGAAACTCATATGGATGATTTGCGATCTAGTGCATGGATGCATGTGATTGATGTAAAGACTTCATATAATATATTGCTTGGAAGGCCTTGGGTGCACAAGAACAAAATTGTCTCATCTTCTTACTATTAATGTTTGAAGTACTTCGAAGATGGAATTAAAAGAAAAATAGTTGCTGGAAATAACCCTTTCACTAAAGTTGAGTCACCTTTTGCCGATGTAAAGGTCTAATTAAAAATTATGTTGTAAAAAAGACAAAGCTTGAAAGCGTCAAATCAACCAAGTCTGATAAGCTTAAAGGTGAAACAACTCATGTGTCTATTTAAAGGGCCAAAGTAGATATTGGGGAACCTAGTACTTGTCCAAATAAAAGAAAGACCATGCCCTCAAAAAGAAAGCTAGCCTCTACACTCCGCTATGTCCCAAAAGCAAAGAAAAAGGAGGGTCAATCATCTGTTGTACAAGGGAATGTACTAGGAGGTTTGAATCTTTATATCAAACAGATTGATGCAATAAACTTGTCTTCAAAGTTGTTGGAAAAGTTTGTGGCTCAAAATCCGCCTCAATATATATCACTCCCTACAGAATATACAAAAGCCTTTGATCCAAGTTCTTATAAGTTATTTGCAAAGGTTGGGTACAACCCTAATGAGTCGTCCAGGCTATTAAAATTTCTATCAAAAGGCATAACCAGGTAAGCACGCGAAGGCTTAGGCTATAGCTAACCACCATTGATTTGCATCTCTGTAAAAAGGACAAGCAATAATTACATCACTATAGAAGATGTGCGTGTTTCTTCTAATAAAAGACCTTATGTCCTTGATTGACTTAGAATACTTACTGCGAGAACTTCAGTATTCGAGGGGTTAGGTCTATCAAAGAAGAAGAATAACAAGCATCGAAGAAGTTACCTAAGTGTAACCACACTTGTTTCACCCATGATCTAAAAGGATTTCAAAAGTATAATTCCTTCTAGGATTAAGCGACGAGTGGAACTCATAGTTTCATGTAAAGAGGTACAAAAGGCGAAGTCTCACACTATGGTTTACACCAAAGAGCATGAAAAAGATGAAGAAAGTGTAGGCTCCTCATATAATGCTACAACTCAAATTGAGAATGATGCCTCATGTCAACTAAAAATTGATAAAGAGTTGAGAGGTATTGTTTGGTGCTATCATCTATCAATGACAAGGATCCACACGAAGAAGAGGATACTGGAGATGCTCCACCAAAATTTGAAGAAGTGAAGACCACGACAGATCCTTTAAAGGAAGTTAACCTTGGCACTAATGAAGACCCAAGGCCAACTTACTTGAGTGCTTTTCTAGAAGCTTATGAAGAAATGACTTATATGAATATACTCAAAGAATATAGGGATGTCTTCGCTTGGAGCTATAAATATATACCTGTCTTAAATCCTAAAATAGTGGTCCATTAATTGGCAGTCAAGAACCGCGCTCATCCTGTCAAGCAGTCTCAAAGACATTTTAGGTCAGACATGGTTCCATTGATCGAGAAAGAAGTTAACAAACTCATTAAGGCAGGCTTTATTTATAAAGTCAAATACCCTACGTGGATTTCAAGTATCGTTCCCTTGAGGAAGAAGAATGTCAAATTTGAGTTTGTGTTGACTTTAGAGATCTCAACAATGCATGCCCTAAAGATGAATTCTCGCTTCCTATTCCAGAGCTAATGATTGATGATATAACTGGTTATGAGACAATGTTATTCATGGATGGTTCTTCTGTCTATAAAAAAATTTGCATGTCACCAAAGGATGAAGAACTCATGGTATTTCGCACACCTAAAGGTATTTATTGCTACAAGGTGATGCCCTTTAGTTTAAAGAATGGTGGTGTCACGTATCAAAGGGTTATACAAAATATATTTGATGATTTACTTTACAAAATATTGAATGTTATGTTGATGACTTGGTGGTGAAGTCGAAAAACAAGAGTGACCATTTGAAAGACTTGATAATAGTGTTTGAGTTACTTCAAAGATATCAGTTGAGGATAAATCCATTAAAATGTGCCTTTGGGATTACTTCTGAAAAGTTTCTTGACTTTATTTTATGACATCAAGGAATGGAAATTGATCAAACCAAAGTTGATACAATTTTGAAGATGCCCGAGCCTCGAAATATTCATGAGTTGAAAAGTCTTCAAGGAAAGTAAGTCTACTTGAGGAGGTTCATCTCGAATCTAGCGGGAAGATGTCAACCATTCAGTCATCTCTTGAAGAAAGGTATTCTTTTCAAGTGGGATCAAACGTGTAGCAAAGTCTTTGAATGTATCAAAGCGTATCTGGAAAAACCTCCAGTCCTAGCAGTTCCTACACCTGGAAAGCCATTGATACTTTACATTGCAACACAAGAAAGGTCCATAGGAACTTTACTAGCTCAAGAAAATAGTGAAGGCAAAGAAAATTCCCTTTATTACTTGAGCAGAATGATGACACCAAATGAGGTCCAATTTGCCCTATTAAGTGTGTTTCTCAATTGTGGCCACGCATCAACATAACGATCAACTAAAGGATCTTGGACCAAAAGCTTGGTCTCTTACTTGCTATCTTTTGTTTCAATTATAAGGTATTTGAGTCCAGAAGATGGGCAAGTGTAGTCTTTATAGAAAATCATTGTTCAAGCTGCATAAAAAAAAGTGTTAGCCTTTATCAATGATAGAACACAAAAAGGGACAAGAATCAAAAATAAAATAAAAATATGGCTAATTGGAGCATTTGAATTCTTGTAAAGCCTCAAAGTGGTGATCTCAAGGTGGAGACGTTACACACATCCTTTCACACCTTACATTTAAGCATTTGGAATATTGTAAAGCCTCAAATTGGAGATCTCAAGGTGAGAATATTAAACACATCCTTTCACGCCTTATTTTTAAGCATTTGGAATATTATAAAGCCTCAAATTTGTGATCTCAAGACAGAGACATTAAACACATCCCTTCACGCCTTATATTTAAGCATTTGGAATATTGTAAAGCCTCCATCAAGAAGGGGACGTTAAACACACCCCTTCATACCATATGTTTGAGCATTTGAAATATTATAAAAGCTTCAAATTTGTGATCTCGAGGCATGGACGTTAAACACATTCCTTCACACCTCAAGATTAAAATCTTGCATTATGGTAAAGTTCTCCATTGTGTAACCTCGTTGCTTCCTTTGACCTACAAAAAGGATAAACAAAAAAATATGTGTGAAAAAAAAGCCATACCTCAACAAAAATACTAGAGAGTTGGACTTCAAATTTGATTGAAAAATATGAAGAATCATACCCCTATTTATAGGTTATTGTCAAAAAGTAAAAGAGAAAAATAAGGAAAGAATGAAAGAAGGAAAAGGAAAAAAGTGAAAAAAAAAAAGAAAGGAAAGAAGCACGAGAAAAAGGGAAAAAGGAAAGAAAAGAAAAAGGAAAAAAACGAAAAGTGGTCGGCAGACCACGAGAAAAAGGAAAGAAAGAAGAAAGGAGAAAGAAAAAAAAGGAGGTCAAACTTACATCTTTTAAATAAAGTAAAGTTGGAAACAATTTCCTTTTTTATACGCAAATATTATTATAATATTATAAGAATAAGATTATAATATTATGTCAATGCTTCTTTATAATAGTATAATTATTATTATTATTATTATTATATTAAATTAATACTTCAAATCTAGTATAAAGATAAAATATTTCGATCAGACTTGAAGTATGGGACATTTGTAATCATTTAAAATTTATTAAATATAAATTTTAAAATGATTCAAATTACATTAAATTCTAAATATATTAGTCCAAATAAATGTTATGGATTAATATAATTAGGTTAATTATTTAAGTCTAATAAATACAGAATTAATTAAAATTCAAACTAATTGATTTGGGCTACAATGGATGCGCTCAATTTAATAAGCCCGATATCATTTTATTCTAGAGGTCTATCTTGGTGTCGCGTGTCAAATGACTTACATGTCAAGTCAAATAAAGAAGTCAATAGGATCATGTCATGTGTCAAAATGATAAGCCCATTTCATTAAAGTCCAATATGTCATGCCACTCTTTTAAGGAAGGGGAAATGGGGAGGGGGATTACAATGTGAAAATTGAACCCTCACCAACAAGGTAGAAGTTCAGGTAGTCAACCAACTGAACTACTAAGATTCCTCAATATGTCATGTCACTCAAATCTGATTGGCTTAAGAAAAGTTTTTTCTATTATAATTCTTCTATTCTACAATTATAAATAGGGTTTTTATAATTCAAAAAAAGGACCTCAAGAATTCTAACAAAAAACTAGAGAGAGCTCGTGGATCAAACGCCGCAAATTTCTCTACAAGGTCAAGAATTCAAATACTCAAGCATTCAAGCTCAAGAACAAATTCAAAGTTCAATAACAAATTCAAGATTCAAGATCAAGCTCAAGAGACCTTGAAATTATAGTTGAAAAGGTGAATCAGAGGATGCATAGAAATTGTTACACTCACATATTGAAATCAAATATTACACTTGTTGCGATATTTTCGTTCTTGATTAATTATGTAATGATCGAGATGGTCATTTTTTAGCTTATTTGTGAAAATTACTATTTTACTCTTTCGTAAATTGTCTTGGGCCTACTTTGAACTATTTGAATGGTTGGAATTGAAATCTCGAGTTTTAAAAGTTGAATATATGAGTTTTGATTTTTTTGAAAGTTTAAGTTGTTGAAAAATAAATTTTTGAGCTTTGGAGGTCGGATCGGGGATCCTTCGATTTCATTAGCTCCGGAATGTTGAAACTAAACTATAAGAAGTTGCAGAATTGAATTTAGAGTTAAAATGGAGTTTTTAGGCCCAAAGTTGTGATTTTAGTCATTTTCGGAATCAAAGTTGACTTTGGTCAACATTCGGAGTTCTAAAGCTCGGATTAGAATTTTGACAGTTCCAATAGTTTCGAATGGTGAAATTAACACTAAAAATAATCTCGTTATAATTTTTGGAGTTTCCGAGGCCAGTTTTGGTATTTTGAGTATTAAACTAGTTTATTGATTTGCATTGGTAAATATATCGTGGAGACCTCGAAATTGAATTTCGATGATTTCATTGAGTCCAGATCTCTATTTTTGATATGGATACATATAAGGTTTATGAAATTCTGAGTTCGGATGAGTTACGGGGATCCGTTTTGAGTTTTGGCAATTGTTGATTTAGGGGTTCTAGTGCAGCCCATTTTTGTTCTCCGCCATCGCGGAGGTATGTGACTTTTTATTTTCCACGATTGCGGATAATTATCCTCCTTCGCGGAGTGCATTTTTGCTGAATCAGTTTTAAAGATGTAAAACTATCATTTTCACTCCATTTTCAATATTTCAAGCTTTGAGAGGCGATTTTTGAAGAGGGTTTTCAGATAAATCTGTTGGGTAAGTATTTCTAACATCGTTCTAATTTTCATGGTTTTTATCTTGAATTTCATGATTTTGAATATCCAAAATTGAGAATTTTTGGTCTACGATTTTAAAACTTTAAATGGGGATTTCTCCATCGATTTGAACTCGATTTTAGTGAAATTTTCATCCAAAAACTTCAATTTTTGTGTAGAATCTAATTTCAAAGTCAATTTTCAGATTCAAGAACTTTGAATTTTATCCCTAATTTTGATCATTTTGTTCTTAAGCCTAAAATATGTCAATATGGGTATCAAAATGCACCTCTTGATGTGTAGTATCTAATTTTGATAGTGATTGGTCGATTGGAGGATCATTTGGAGACTCGAGTTGATTGAAAGCTTATCCGAGTGCGGTTTCAGCATTGAGGTAGGTTCAACTAACCTTTTTGGGATTGGATTTGAGTTATTGAGTATATTTTTTCGTAATTGAAGATATATATTGATTCATGAGTAGATGGTTTGATATGTTAGTATTGTATTGGATATGTGGATCCGACTAGGCCAAAATTTGAGTAAATTGTGATCTTACATGAAAAATTGAGTTGAAATCTTGAGATTTGAATAACTTGGGACATTATCATGTTACTGTGAGACTTGGGATACCTTTGAAAAGATTATGTGAAAATTTGATGGTATGTATGACATATTTGGGATCTATGAGCATATTTTATGATCTGCGGAGTCTAGAATTGTTAATAGATGCTATTGATGAGAAAGAGATGATGGGAGGCCCATTGATGGATTTGTAGTATTAGTCGATGTACTAGACCTAGCCCTCGTAGTGCTATGGCAGTTGTCCATGTTTATCACCGTCTTTTTGAGTTATCTCATAAAACACTAGTTGGTTATTTTGGCATGCACATATCTCATATTTCATTGTGACATTCGTATGCACAGAGTTTATATTTGGGTTGTTGCATTGTTATGCACATGTTTCATTTTACATTAATATCACTTGATGATGTATAATGCTTGATGCATTCCTATATATACATGTATGGTTTGCATCGCCTTGAAGCATCTTTGGGGATTCATATGCATGCTTTGGGATGAGTGAGGCTCGAAAATTGTTGGAACACTTGATTATTAAGAAAAATGTGAGGATTTGAGACTTGATAATAGGTTATGGTGTTAAATAAAGCATTAGTTGCTATCCTTTATGGATCTATGGTGATTATGCATCTGTATTCCTATCATTAAGTTGTTATATACCTTGATTTGCGACATGGACATACATCCACTATACCTAGCACGTGTGGTACACCTTGATCACGCTGAGGTGGCAAGGATGAAATTTTGAGATATTGTGGACCTTTATACTCATCTTTTGAGGACTTGAGTGTCTGATATGATTTGAAATGGTTGAAGATTGAGACCTGTTAATGATTCGCAGTACCAGAGAAAACTTTGCATAACCCCCGCCCCCCCCTCTCCCCTTCTGATTCTATGAGGTTACTCACTGATTCTCTGGTTATACTATTATTATGCATATTAGCTAGTGGTTTGGGTATACATCTATACTACTTACATTTATGCCACCCTTTGATTACGCTGAGGTAGTAAGATCGAGAGGTAGTACCACTCTTTTTAATATCTTTGAGTCTACGTTGAGGTAGTAAAAGAGGCGTCATACCTTTGGGACACTCCTTGACCACGTTGAGGTGGCAGGTTAGATACATCATGTCATTCCTTGACCATGCTGAGGTGGCATGGTAAATACTTTGTGAAACTCCTTGACCACGCTAAGGTGGCAAGACAGATACATCATGTCATTCCTTGACCACGTTGAGGTGGCATGGTAAATACTTTGTGGAACTCCTTGACCACGCTGAGGTGGCAAGACAGATATATCGTGATATTTTTTTACCACGTCGAGGTAGCATGGTAAATACATTGTGGAACTCCTTGACCACGCTGAGGTGGCAGAGTAAATACCTTGTGAAACCTCTTGACCACACTGAGAAGGCAAGACGAAGATATTGTAGCACTCTATTGGACCACGCTAAAGTGACAAGGTTGAGAGATTTCATCATATGAATTGACGAGGCCCTCCTATTTTACATTCATTTATTATATGTGTATTACACCATTGTATACTATCGTCATATCAATTTGCCTTTACAATATGATTATGTCGTGTACTAACCCTTTTGTTGCAGGTGGTAGGATTCTTTATTATTGCATATGTGTTCGATTTCTCTTATCCAATCGGTTAAACCTTACTGGGTATATTTTGGTGTACTCACCCCTACTTTGTTTCCTCCCTGCAGATCGAGCACAGGAACCCACACAGGGTAGTTGATTCATTCTAACTAGGATATTCTCTATCTACTCAGATCTTAACGGTGAGGGTAAGACTCCGAGTCGTCGTGGATCCTTGAGATTACTTTCATTGTGTCCTCTCAGACTTTGTATAAGATATTATGAGATCACTTTGTACTTTTCATTTGAGACAATTATGTCACTCTTATATACTACTTTAGATACTCTTGTACTCATGACTCCAGGTTTTGGGGTTTTCTTATGTTATGTCATGGTTGATTCTGTTTGATTTTATTCTTCTTTAGTTGCAATTCGATTTTGGGTCCTGACAAATTATTTTCTCGACGAGAATTTTATCGTCTACAGTCATTTGGTAGGATGCATTATAAAAAATAATGCATACATTAACTTTGTGACTTACTAATACCTTGCTTGGCAAGAGAGGAGCCACCTTGAGTTTAGGGGTTCATCTGAATCTCCTTTGGCTGAAAATTATATTATTTATACATTATTAAAATAACTTTTTATGTATATATAGTAGATATTGAACCCTCTTCTACTAGTTTGTGTGTCTACTCTTTAGATTTTGAACCCACTTAATGAAAATTCTAGCTCTGTCATTGTTGCTTGGCACTTTTTCAACTCATGTATAACTAAGACACTCTATTTGGCATTTTATCATGTATCACTAATACATGACAAATCATGATATTACCAACACACAAATTTCTAAAGGGGAAATTACATATATATACAAAAAAGTAAAATGTTTACAAAAAAAGTAGCTCATGTTTTATTTACATAAAAAA
>JBCEWC010003491.1:0-30128 GCA_038996855.1 Solanum aculeatissimum
CCCCTAGTTTAAGTAACTAGTATGTTCAGTGGCTTACTCGACCAATGGTGGTATCGAGTGCCAGTCATGCCTCCCCATCTTTTGGGGCGTGACAAATATGGTATCAGAGCAGGTTGTGTCCCAGGGAGTCCACAATGCCATGTTTTGTAGAGTCTTACTTGTGCGTGTGTCATGCACCACACTTATAATCAGGAGGCTACGAGGCATTTAGGGATGGTTGTAATTCTTTCTCTTAATATATCGTGCTATGGAGCAAAACTATTGGAACATATGAAATCTAAATCGTATGTTGTGTTTTTTGTTTAATGGGTTGCCTACACTTATGAGATGGCATGACATGCAATAAATATGGATAAGAGAGAAGGTACTGATCATTCATCGCCAGGTCAGGGGGATGTATTCCCCATAGAGGCACATAGGGAGTCTCAAGTTTCTATAGTACCAGATTCACCAACACCTGTTGAAGCCCAAGAACATCTAGTACCCCTCAGACCTACCAGAGATTGGTGAGCATGGGATGAGAGAGGTAGTTTAGCTGCTGACCAGGATGGTTTCGATTTTTGAGAGACAATTAGAGGCGAGAACATACGCCATAAGGGATCAAACAAAAAGATCAAAGGTATGAGAGTTTCTTCACTTGACCCCTCTAAGATTTAACATAAACTAGTCCCACTTGGGGTCCATGAGACTTTATAGACCATATTTATAGAGTAGTGACGGTGATGCATGCCTCCATCACCGAGGTTATGGAGCTGGCTTCCTTTTGATTACGTGATGTCGCCATCTTATGGTATAAGTCATAGGAGTGATCTAGAGGGTCTGATGCCCTCTATCAATAGAGTGGGAAGACTTTTCTATGGCATTTTTAGCCCATTACTTGCCATAGGAGGTTTATTGAGGGGTTCTCCTCTATATCTACGCCACTGATGAGATTGATGCATAAAACAACTAAGTTTCAGGGGATTGAGGCATGTGAACAGAGTTTTAAAAAGACAAAGAAGAGGCTTACTACTGCACCTATCTTATTTCGTTTGGATGGAACCAAAGATTACGGGATATGTTGTGATGCCTCGAGAATTTATCTAGGTTGTGTTCTTATGCAGCATGGTTGGGTTATCGCATATGCTTCTAGACAGTTGTGGAATCATGAACAAAACTATGCTACTCATGATCTTAGACTCGTCATAGTTATTTTGCCTTAAAGATTTGGTGGCATTATCTATACAAAGTTCATATTGATGTTTTGACCGACCACCAGAGTCTCTAATATTTATTTAAGCAGAAGGAGTTGTACCTATGACAAAGAAGATGGTTGGAATTACCAATGGATCATGATGTTGATATTTAATACCATCCCGATAAAGATAATATTATTGTTGATGCACTTAGCTGGAAGTCCATGGATAGTCTAAGCCATATTTAGGCTAATAAGGCAAAAATGAGAAAAGATCTACCTCAGCTAGCTAGGTTGCAAGTGTGATTTTTAGGTATGGGGGACGGAGGTGTAGTTGTTCAAAATACAACATAATCTTCCTTTGTCTCTATAGTAAAAGAGAGACAACGTGATGATACTAAACTTATGACACTGAGGGAAAGTATTCCCCAACAAACAATATCTTTTATTTGAGCTAACTAGAGATGGTACCAGGGTCTCTTATAGGTATCAAACATCAGAGGGTTCCGTGTTGAGGTCCTTTCTAAGGCTCATTATTCTAGATATTCGGCCCACCTTGGAGCGACAAAAATATATTAGGACCTTTGATAAATCTATTGGTGGAATGGTAAAAAAAAGAGATATTGCAAAGATGGTAGCCCCATTCCCCAATTTCTAGCAAGTTATAGCAGAACATAATAGACCTAGAAGCCTATCTCAATATATTGAACTCCCGCTATGGAAATGGGACATGATAAATATGGACTTCATCACATATTTACCTTGTACTTCACGTAGGTATGATCCTATTTGGGTAATCATTGATAGGCTGACAAATTTTTCTCATTTCTTGCCCGTAAGAATGACATATTTGGTAGAGAATTACGCTAGGCTTTACATTCGAGAAATTTTTCACCTTCATGGAGTTCCATTATCTACTATCTCTGATTGAGGGGCTCAATTTACAATATATTTTTGGAAATCTTTTTAGAAGGGTCTAGGCACTCAAGTAAATCTTAGAACTACTTTTCATCCATAAATTAATGTACCATTCATACCATTGAGGATATGTTAGTTGCCTATGTGTTAGACTTTAAAGAAAGTTGGGATAATCATCTACCTTTTATCAAGTTCACCTATAATACCAACTTTCAAGCTAGTAATCAAATGACTCCTTATGAAGCACTATATGGGCAAAAATGTAGGACACCGAGTGGAGGCAAAGTTTCTAGTTCCTAATCTAGTTCAGTAAGCAGTGAAAAAGTAAGACTTATTAGAGATCGATTGTAAATGGCCCAGAGTCGGCATAAGTTTATTATGGATGTTCCATGATGAGACTTAGAGTTTGACGTAGGAGATTATATTTTCTTAAAAGTATCACCTATGAAGCGTGTCATGTGCTTAGAAAAGAAAGGGATGATCAGTCCTAGGTATGTGGGACCATATTATATTATTCAGAGTTTGGCAAGGTAGTATACGAGCTTGATTTGCTTTCAGAATTTGGAACAGTTCATTCAGTTTTTCATGTGTCTATATTGCGGAAGTGAATTGAAGATCTTTTGCGTATTGCTAACATTGAGGATATCTATATCACTGAAGACATGTCTTGTGATGTGGTACCAATGACTATTTTAGATCAACAAGTCAGAGGCTTTGAAATAAAGAACTGACCTTCGTGAGAGTGTTGTGGTAGGACAATAATAGTGAGGAAACAACATGGGAAGCCAAAGAGAAAATGATAAAAAAGGTACCCATAGCTATTTATCACTTAAGTTGCATCATATTTCAAAATTGGCAGCCGTCTTTTTATAGGAACTTAAATTTCAAAGAATTTGGAAGTGTAATTTGTATATTTTGTCGCAGAATAGCTATACAAAGCTTAGTAATTGGAATTTTTGGAAGTCAATTTATGGTTTTCAAGGGTAACAAGTAATTTCTTAAAAAATTACATTGTGGTAGATAGTAATACAACCAAGGGGCTTCCTTGAAACATTCGCAGACAAATGTTCTTAAGGAGGGAAGACTGTGAGACCCCGTGATTCTCATCTTCCATAATATACATATTGTGGCATGTTGTATAAAACATATATGAATCTGGATAGAACCTAAGTGTAATAAGACTGCAAGTAGGTGGTAGTATCAATGGACTAAAGTTTTAAGTCAAAGGAATCCCCTAAATGCATATTCAGGATTAAAGAGGTGGCCCAAGTGTGACCTCACCCTTTTCAAAAGATTTAAATTGAGTTTCACTTCTCGGATGGGACTAAGAGTGCATAATTAGATAATAATGGAGTTTTAAGGGGTATTTTAATATGCCAAAGTTCATATGTTAAGTTTTGGAGTCAAGGAAGTTGCAAGATAAAGTTTGGCCAAAGTTACCGTAAGCTTCTTTAAGAAATCCTTCTTAAATTTGGGTCAAATGTATCAGACCATATCTCCCAAAATATAAGCATTTATAAAGCTCATGACCTATCAAATTGAAGGTCTACAAGTCTAGTTTACAATGCAAAAATTTACGTATCGATCCTACTTCAGAATAAAAGTTTATAAGAGTTTTACCGCAATTGCCCGAGCAGAAAACCGGGTCATGGATCGGGTTGGGTCAAACGCACTTAAATGTCGGCTAATTTCTCTTTTTAAAAGTAAAAATGGAGCATTTTCATCCCAAACGAGTAGAGAAACTGAAGAGAAAGCTCCCACCAGCTCCATAATCAATTTCGGTAAGTTTTTCATATTTTTACCGTTAAAATTCACCAGCGTGACTAGAAATACGTGCCTTATGCTTTGCGATTGTTTTCCTCTCTTATTAGCAGAGTGTTGTAAACTTCTAATCCATTCATTATACATTAGGAGTAATAGTCAGGTTCAAGAGGGCGGCTCTAGATTGAGGATGATCTAATGAGGCCCCACTCGACTCAAGTGTGAGTGTGAGTATGAGTGTGAGTATGAGTATGAGTATGAGTATGAGTATGAGTATGAGTATGAGTATGAGTATGAGTTTAAGCAAAAGTGCTCTGAGAGGTTGATCTTCGGCGTATTTGTGTGCCTAAAAGTCAAATTAACCGATATTTATGGATTAGTTTAAGGACAAAATCATTAAGTCTAGGTATTTTTATTATCATTTTAGAAGTTCTAAGCTGACCACAGCAAGTAGACAAGTTTTGTTGTATTTTCGGGGCTAAAATAAGAAAGATGGAAATTTAAATTAGACACCATCAGACATGAGAGATTTGGGACACCTACCTATATGTCTTACTTGGTTATAGATTAAGAAGGTGACTGTAATGCATTTCTGTTAGTTCTTGCCTATCCCAGCTAAATTATGTAGTTAGGTTGTCAACAAGAGTAAGAAATTAAAGGTCGGAAGAATATGATTGTAAAATAGTAATTAAATAACCCATTATACGCTAAAGTAAGGAGTAGTGTAATATATGTCCATAAAAGCTATAGTCTCCGAATTCCTTTTTTGCTTGAGGAAAGTCCTAGTTAAAGATTTAAATTGAATTATGATTAATTTTCATAGCTGTAGATTTTAACAGTAACTAAAGTCACTATATTTTGCAACACATGTAGTGAATTTGGCACATTGAAACATTATTTAAAAGTCTCATTAAAGTCCTTTGATTTTAACATCTCGGCTCTGAATAGAGTCACTTTACTAGTAGTAAGACCGCATACACTTGCGTGTGCATTAGTTGCAACAGAGGTTTGTTTGATTCGTATTTCCTAGATTTGATAGTACTAGAGAGGTGATAATGTTCAAATATACTCCTGTTATAGAATATGGACGATCGTTAGCAATCTATTTACCCAACTTAGAGTCAGGGTCGATCCCACAGGGAATAAGTTGAAACAACTCTACTAGTTCTACTATTCTAGTCATTGGTTCTATATGCAGAAAACAAACAAATGCAAAAAGTTAAAATGGGGGGGGGGGGGAGCAGTTGTGATTTAAAGTCCTACCTACAATTTCGAATGCGAAAACTAAACTAAGGCTTAGACAGATAAATATTGACTAGGGTTTCGGTCCCTATGACATATAACTAATATGCATTTAACATCATATTTATTGTTCGTTATATCACATGCAAAATCTAGCGAGTTTGGTAACCTCTAGTTCACCTCTCAGTCCTTTCTAAAAGAACGTCATTTATCTCCTTTCGATCTAAGAATGTTTTCAATACTAATCCGCGCTTTGGATTTCAGAGAACTATCACCTCCTGGTATCAAGTTCTTTAGATACAAGATAATCCCCAAGTCTTAGTGTACCATCCCCTCCCGGGCTCAAGTGACTCAAACTTAGTTTGATTGCTTCTATCTCCCATTGTAATTCCCTTTTCTAAATCATTAATTTCCTTCCAAAACAACTAACGAATACAGGCAAGTTCTAAATGTGTGAACTCATCAATAAAGAATTTTAAACAAAGAAAATTACAATACATGCAATACAATTCTCAAATAACACTCCACGTCTGCCTATTTTGTTATAATACCATGGTTCCCACAATCCTAGTTGTGGGTCTAGATTATTGAACTTGCAAGAATTAAAGAGTGAATCATGATATAATCCATGTTAAAATCACTTACAAGGGATAAGAAATCAATTCTTAATTCACACGCTAAAACATGAATAAAAACAAGACTTAGAAACTCAAAACGATACTAAAAAACTCACAACTAACGTTGTTGATTTTGTGCTCATTGTCCAGCCGTGTTTTTAAGAGATAAAATCTGGAAAATTTGATTTAAAATTCATAAAAGAGAATTCTCAAGTCATGGATAATAATGTTATGTAAAATAAATAAAATCTAGCTCTATTCATAGTCTTAAAACAATCTTAAAACGAGTAGGAAAAGTAAGCCCAAACTAAGTAGGAGAGGAATCCTAAACTATGTTGGATTTCAAGTCGAGGCATGTCTCACGACAACTCATGGTCCTTTGCACGATCCATGGTGGCCCTCCATGGTCCTTTACTTGGTGCTCAACATTGTCCAAATAGCCTTGACCTTCATAACTCGTGAGGCTGTCCACGAGTCGTGGAAGGAAATCTTGATCTTTGCCTTCGCGCCAGGAGCTTTCTCACTGCCTTGGTGTCTTCAATGTGCACCTTCAAGGCTAATGGAGTGCACCATGAGTCATGAAAGGGCTCGTGAAGTGTATTTCAATGACACAATTTTGAGACTTAACCTGGACGGCCAGTTTCACGGCCAGTAAGGATCACCACGAGTCGTGAACATGCTCGCGGTGTGTTCCTTATCTCTTTTTAATTCCATTTCTTCTTGCACTGCTCCTTGTACATTTAGCTACTTATTATATTCATATTTATCAGTATATGAGCAGCTTTAATAGACATAGACAGTACTAACCTTCCCAGCGTAATACAAATAACATGACTTTATTGTTCTTTTCGAGATAGCTTATGTTGCGTGTGTCTTAGCTTTTGCTGCTGCCTTTTTGTGGCTTTCTAGCCTCTTAGCAGTGCCTCATTCTTCTCATGCGTTGTATCATCATGATGACAAGTGATTTTTCTCAAGAATAAGTGAATTTCCACCTCAAATCAATCCAACGTCCATAAATCCATGAAACTCTCATTTTCCTACAAAACAAACACATATTAAACTAACAAATGCACTTAAGAACTCATAATAATTCTATGTATTAAGCATCGTAAAAGTCATATTTTTATGACTTATCAACACCCTCAACTTACAATCGTTGTTTGTCCTCAAGCAATGACCAAAGATAAAACATAACGACGCGCAAATACAAGTGTTTACCATGATGTATATAGCAACCCTTCAATCATCAAACTCATGCCCAAAAGTAAACTTGTAATGTACTTGCACCCAAACAGACTTACAATAGATCAAGTTAAGCATTATACCATATGCTGTTGGCCCAAATAAGCTTAAGAACAAAGATGAGCTAGTCAGAATAGCAACCAGACAGTGCATGGATAGTGCCCTCATTATAAAGAAGTCTCACACACAGTATGTAAATGCAATACAGAGACTGGAATGTAGACACTCACGCTAAAAAATACATCCAATCAATACACAAGTAAAGACCATATGCTTGCCCTTATTTTCACCACCTTAACTCTCGAATGACCTTGTTAAGATCACTATAGGACTTTTCAGGCTTGTATCGTAGGTTGGGCTAGGGTGAGGTACATTTAGGATCAAAGTGCCTAATTTTCCCCTCCATGACACTACTTTGTCTTAGCCCTCTACTTTCATCCCTCCAAACTCTTATTTCCCCTATTGTTTCAACGTTTTTTGCCGTTGGGATTGATTTCCGTTTCTATTCATTCTTTTATTTTTTGCTCTTTTCTTTTACTCATGGTCACACCCTAAACTTTTCTTCTCCTCTCATCACTTGACTCTTTTCATACCTTAACTTTTCTGCATTTTTAACAATAGCCACCCTTAACTTAGGCCTTTGGCCTAGGTTGAGGTGCACAATGTCTTTTAGAGGACTAGGGCCAACATAAACCAACCTCAACTTAGGCTTTTGGACTAGGCTGAGGTTCACAATATCCTTGGAGAGACCAGGGAGAGACCAGGGCCAATGTAAAGATCTACATATTGATAAGGAAGATGAATTGGATGATTACAAAGAAAAGGTTTGTTTTGGCTCAACTTTTGGTTCAAAGGAAACAATTTTATTTGGTTGGTCAATTTTAGGCTAAGCGGATTCACAACAAAAATGGCCTAAGATTCTATCCTGATCTAATCATTCAATTATTTTAGTGGGACTAACTAGGCAAGTTCTAAATTACAAGTGCATCAATCGAATTAAGCAAATAAGCTCACATGAACATGGTACATATCCTACACTATTTAGTACTAACCAACATAATCATGCTTCATTCCTAAAGATGCCAACTAGACAATGTATACAATATTTTACAAGGATCACACAAGTCAGTCAGGATGGAATGCATGCACATACAAGCTTTTTGAAAAAAATTTAAATTTGGGACATTTTTCACAAAAGTCCTGGTTACTATAAACTCCTACAAACACTTATATTTACATAGATAAAACAACCTAAATATGCCAGTTCTAATAGATAATACACCTTTAGAGAAAAGAAATATGGCAAGAATAACTTCTCAGGGATCAGGATGCTCCACTCCCCATCAAAATTGTATGCATTGTCCTCTATGCATGTCAAACCAGAGTGTAAAAGAAGGGAAGTGATCATACCTGCGATGCCCTAGCCATTAGTAGTAATGTGTCTGATTACTCAGACTTCATCAAATATCCTTATAGGTTGCCTCCCATGCAGTTCCTGATTTGTTATCGTGGCACAACATACCCAAAGATACAATCAATTTTTAGTCTAAGGATTTGAACCAGTGTCACTAGGTAGTGCACCATTCCTTTTTTGATTCATTGTTGCTAAAAGTTAGACCATTGGCTGCTCTAAGTGCTTGAATAAGGTTGAGTATGACTCAATCACCAGATTTATTCTCGATAGATCACTCTTCAGCTCTTTAACTCTAGCTTCAATCGAATCAACTTTCTCAAGAACATTTGTCACCATCTCTTCTAACCAAGAGTTACTCGACCTAATTTCGACCTTATCTCTATTTTTAGGATATACATATGCACCATTTCAATCATTTCTATAATTATCTCTCTGCCGCCAATTTTCCTGATCATGGTTGTCCCCTCTATCATAGTACCCATCTCGTTAATAGTTCTGGCCTTGGTTCTTGGAGTTGTAAGTCCAAAAACCCCCTTGATTGTTCACAAACTTAGCATCCTCATGAAAGTTGAATCCTGTCTCAACATACCTGGCGAAGGTGTCCACAACTTTAAGTTTTTCTAATTCTCCACCCGACAACCTCTTAGTCAGCAAGTCCATCTGTGTCTGCATGTGAGCCATATCTTGGTCCTGTTCTTCCTCTTTCTTTCTTTGCTTTGAAGTAATCTAAAAAATAAACCCAGAATAGTCCTCATCTATGGTGTACTAATCCCTGTTGTTCTTCTCCACTTGATCCAAAATCATAATGATGTCTTGAAATATTCTGGCCATATATGATCCTCCACATGTTGCATCAATTGTTGGCTTGGTCACAAAGTTACACGACCTGTAGAAGACCTCCTTATAAGATTTTGGTTGGGACATTGTTTGAGCTTCTTCCTGAATCTCTCCCATGTGTCATATAGTACTTCGATTGGCAGCTACTTGAGAAGAATCTTTCCAAGAAAACCTCTTTCAACTCTCTCCAGGTGCATATGGAATCATAAGGAAGTTCATTTAGCCACTTCGTTTCCCCACTAGTCAGTGACAATGGGAACAATCTCAAATGAATAACTTGCTGACTAACACCTGGAATCACAGAAGACTGACATGTAGCCACAAAGTTCATGATATGTTGATTTGCATCCTTAGTTGCAGCTCTGCCAAATAATCCCTTCAAGGTTAGCATCTGAAGCATAGTGCTAGTGATGGTAAATTTGGCACCTGCGGGCAAAAAGAGAAGGACTATTGCCCATATAGCCCAAACACCATCATCATCATCGTTCACTACTTGTGGTTGTTGAGGACCGAGTGGCCTAAGTGCACGTTTCTGCTGTAGAGGTGGTACAGGTAACACTCCATCATTATTCAAATCATTCAGACTTAGGTCGTTGTTACCCCCATTATCAAGATTCAAAGCCAACTCTCTCTGCCTTTGTGCTTCACAATCTTGTGCATTAATCCTCCTAATCGATCTTTGCAACTCAGGGTCATAGGGAATTAATGTTGCACCCTTACTTTGGACGGCCGACATACACTACTTGTTCCCTACATAGAAGACAACAAAAACAAAAAGTAAAATCAGGAAATAGAATACAACCAAAATAGAAAACTAGTACAATATTTTAAAATTGTATTCCCCAACAACGGTGCCATTTTATATAACGTTCAAACATACTCCTATTGCAGAATATGGATGATCATTGGTAATCTATTTAGCCAACTTAGAGTCGGGTGCAATTCTATAGGAAATAGGTTGAAACAACTCTACTAGTTATACTATTCTAGTCGTTGGTTCTATCTCCAGAAAACAAATAAATACAAAAAGTAAAAATGGGGGAGGGGGGGTTGTGATTTAAAGTCCTAACTACAATTTTGAATGACAAAACTATACTATGGCTTAGATAGATAAATGATGACTAGGTTTGTGGTCCCCATAAAATATAACTAATAAGTATTTAACATCGGGTTTATTGTTCATTATATCACACGCAAATTCTAGCGAGTTTGGTAACCTCTAGTTCATCTCCAGGTCCTTCCTAGAAGCACATCATTCATCTTCTTCTGGTCTCAAAATATTTTCGATACTAACCTGCGCTTTGAATTTCAGAGAACTATCACCTCCCGGTCTCAAGTTCTTTAGATACAACCTAATCCCCAAGCCTAAGTGTATCATTCCCTCTCGAGCTAAAGTGACTCAAACTTAGATCAATTGCTTCTATCTCTCGTTGTAATTCCTATTTCCAAATCATTTATTTCCTCCCGGACAACTAGTGAATACCAGTTCTCAATGTGTGCACTCATCAAGAAAGACTTTTAAATAAAGAAAATCATAATACATGTTGTACAATTCACAAATAACACCCCACGTTTGCCTATTTGTTTTTAGCATCATGGTTCCCACAACCCAAGTTGTGGGTCTAAATAATCAAACTTGCAAGAATTAGAGGGTGAATCATGATATAATCCATGTCAAAATTACTTATAAGGGAGAAGAAATCAATTCTTAATTCACGAGCTAAAACGCGAAGCCAAACAAGACTTAAAAACTTAAACAATACTTAAAACCTCACAACTAACGTTGTTTGCTTTATGCTCACTATCCAATCATGTTTTTAAAAGAAAAATCTAGAAAATTTGACGTTAAATTCATGAAAGAGAAGCCCCAAGTTGTGGTGAATAATGTTATGTAAAAAACAACCTAGCTCTATTTATAGTCTTAAAACAGTCATAAAACAAGTAAGAAAAGTAAGCCTAAACTAAGTAGAAAAGTAATCCTAAACTATGTTGGATTTCTAGTTAAGGCATGTCTCACGACAAGGACCACGACTCGTGGTCATTTACAGGATCCATGGTGCCCCTCCGTGGTTCTTTACTTGGTGCTCAACACTGTCTAAATGGCCTTGGCCTTCACGAGTGCCGTCACGAGTGCCTTCACGACTCGTGAGTCTGTCCACGAGTTGTGGAAGGAAATCATTATCTTTGCCTTCGCACCTGGAGCTTCCTCACTGCCTTGGTGTCATTGATGAGCAGGTTCACGGCTCGTAGAATGCACCACGAGTCATGAAAGGGCTTGTGGAGTTTCTTTCAATGATGCAATTTTGAGCCTTCACTTGGACAACTAGTTTCATGGTCAATAAGGATCACCACGGGTCGTGAACATACCTATGGTGTGTTCCTTGGCTCTTTTTCATTCCATTTCATCTTGCACTACTCCTGGGACATTTAGCTACTAATTATATTTATCTTTATCAGCATATGAGCAACTTTAATGGACATAGACAGTACCAACCTTCCCAGCGCAACACAAACAACATGACTTGATCGTTCTTTCTAAGATAACTTATATTGCACGCATCTTAGCTTTTGCTTCTGCCTTATTGTGGTATTCCATCCTCTCAGCAGTGCTTCATGCTTCTCATGCATTGTTTCATCATGATCATAAGTGAATTTTCTAAACCACAAGTGAATTTCCACCTAAAATCAATTCAACATCCATAAATCCATTAAACTCTCCTTTTCCTACAAAATAAACACAAAACACATATTAAACTAACAAATGCGCTTAAGAACTCACAATAATTCTATGTATTAAGTATCATAAAAGTCATATTTTCATGATAAGGACCATGATTCATGGTCCTTTGCACGATCCATAGTGGCCCTCCGTGGTCGTTTATTTGGTTCTCAGCACTGTCCAAATGGCCTTGGCCTTCACGAGTTCCTTCATGACTCATGAGGTTATGCACAAGTCGTGGAAGTAAATCTTGATCTTTGCCTTTATTCCTGGAGCTTCTTCACTGACTTGGTGTCTTCAATGAGAACCTTTAAGGCTCGTGGAGTGCACCACGAGTCGTGCAAGGGCTCGTGGAGTGTCTTTCAATGATGCAATTTGAGCATCCACCTTGACGGCAAATTTCACGGCCAACAAGGATCACTACAAGTCATGAATATTCCCGTGGTGTATTCCTTACTCTTTTTCATTTCATTTCATCCTGTACTGCTCCTGGTATATTTAGCTATTGATTATATCCATTTTTATCAGCATATGAGCATCTTTAATGGACATAGACAGTAGCAACCTTCCCATAGCAACACAAACAACATGACTTTATCGTTCTTTCTGAGATAGCTTATATTGTGTGTGTCTTAGCTTTTGTTGTTGCCTTGTTATGGCTATCCAGCCTCCTAGTAATGCCTCATGCCTCTCATGCCTTGTCTCATCATGATCACAAGTGATTTTTCTCAAGCACAAGTGAATTTAGGTGAATTTCCACCTAAAATTAATCCAATGTCCATAAATCCATTAAACTCTCATTTTCCTATAAAACAAACATAAAATACATATCAAACAAACAAACGTGTTTATGAACTCACAATAATTTTATGTATTAAGATTTGTAAAATTTATATTTTCACGACTTATAAAGATTGTAGAGCATATGATTATTTGACTGAATGTTAGTAGATCTACAAGTTGGTGAGATGATTTGTTGATTATCTATATGAGGTTACAACCTTGCTTATGTATTAGGTGGTTTTTTTTAAAGTGTAATAATCATGTTAGGATGATTGAGAGTATCTAATAGGTTATGTTGGGTGACGTCAAAAGGTTTCACTATCAAGGTGGTTTGGTGGTTATCCACACAACGATAGGGAGTGTTCAGCTTTAGGCACCTATAGTTAACTAAGAAGACTAACACATATAACTATTCAAAGGATAAAAGTTATAGAGGATCTAAATCTAGCCAGCCTATCCATGAAGGTTTATTGGGTTCAACGGAAATATATTGGTGCTTATCCTTACTAGGTTCTGGTCCCTAAGACTTCTTAGCATAAGTCGAGGATGATATGATGACAATTGAGATCAAAATTTTGAATGTGGCTTCAGAAAGTGGGTGTGTATTTGGAAGGGTTTATAATATGACTACTATAGCGGTATATGTGTTCACTTGATTAGGTTATGGGCTATGTTACTTCTGCCATCAATCTTTTTCCGATAGGATGCACATTGCTCTATTGGGGGTGAGTCTGATTTGGTAATGTATTATAGTTATTCAATGTGTAAAATATATGAACCATTTGGGTATGACCTCCTCAGTGGGTATGAAGTGTCCTAGTGGCAGATCTAGTAGGCTTTCTAATATTGTACTAGTGATATATGAGGATAGAGACATCAATTGACAAATGCAAATACTTACTATTAAAGGGTCATTAGTCACTCCACCCACCCAGGTATTGAGGTTTGATATTGCAGTCATATTAGAAAAATCAACTGATTGTTACTATGGATTCTTGGGATAAGCATTTGATATACGAGAAATCATAGTGGTAGATCTTGGTATGATATTCTTATATTTCAGTGTGAACTTTCTTTTTCAGAGATCTATTTGGGGACTGATAATTTTGTTATAAACTAGAATAAGTCGATTGTTATTGAAGCACCGAGCTTAAGGACCAAAAAGGTTTTCAATAGATTACTTGTGTGAAGGCAATTACAAATGTTATGTATGTAGGAATTGGTGAATTCATTAAACTAGGATGGTATATTTTGGGTTTAAATTCATATAAATTATAAAATTAGTTTTGTAGGATGACGTGACTTCGTTTATATTGTTCAGGTTATGGTAATCAGGTCACAGATGCCTCAAATATATTAAAAATTATTGATAAAGATTTGAGAAGGAAACTTACAGGTGTTTGGCTCAAGTAAGAGAATATGTCCTATTGTGGTTTTGAATTTGATAGCTAGTGCAACTAGAGTCTCTAATAAAGCATATAGTGAGATCAATGTGAAAGTGATTGATGATCAACTAAGTTATGCAATTTCTAAGAATCTTTAGGGCTTGAGTCAATATGAGTTAAGAATTGGATTACGGTGTGCTAACTAGGATTCTAGTTTTTATTTTAAATTTATATTTGTGGTAGAAGGATTCGTCAAGGTATGGATTGGCAAGGTACTGAAGATGATTTTCCTTATCGATTGTTAAGCATTTGAAAAAACTTGTATCAGGTGTTGGTTAGAGATGTATCACTTTTGAGTATAAAGAAGCTTAATGAAGTTTTCATTTGAAGAGCTACTTTAAGTAAAATGTAATATGTTGCCAAGTTTAGGTCAAGGAATTGTAATGATCAATAAGTTTAGGAAAAGGACAAGAGGCATGGACATCAACAGACACTTAGGGTTAGATCATGAGTTTTTTTTTTGCCTTAAATTTAGATATGGTAATGCAATATGGGTCAATTTGGTATGAGTTTATGAGAGTTTTCAGCTACTCTTCTAAATATTTAGTCTTGATTTGGGTAACAAGTAGCAATATATAAGAGATTTTGCATTTTAAGTTGGATGGGATTATTCAATCCTGATAGGTGATTTATGGTAGCACAATAAGAAGGAATTATAAATCTATATGGGCATTAAGAATTTTGAGCTTGGTTGATACTACTTTGTTGATTGAAGTTATGCATACCATTATGATTAGTTGCATGGACTGTTGGTAGTGAGTAAGGGTTAACGCTTGTAGTACACAAAATTCTTAGAGTGATCAAAGGTTTCTTTAGGTTTAGGTGTGATGGTAAGAGTGTTTGAATACAGGTTGAAGCATGTCATATGTATGGTTGCATGTGGTATTGGTTTCTAATCTAATAGTTGTAGCTCGTGCGAAAAAGAACTATCAGATTTGGAGTTAGGATTATCAGTCTTGGATAGGGATAATTTCCAGCATAAGATGTGCAAGATTGACTTGAGATAGATAGTAGTATTTCATTTGGGAAAAAGAGAGGGCATAAGAATATCAAATAATGATAGTTTGGTTTTTAAGAGATGTTTGTATTAATAAAGACTTTGGAATCATGAGAAGAACATTGATAGGGTCATGATATTTTGTTGAAAACATATTTGATGATTTTAGTTGTTGAATTATGGTAGATGTGTTGAGTTTTGATGAGATAAGTATGCTTTAAGCTATGTTGATGATCAAATAAGAGTCGTGTGTTGAGGAATCTGCCTGGTGGGAACCACATAAGTCAAGATTTCTAATTATATATATCAGAGAGAGTATTATGAGTAAGACAAAAAAGAATTTTGGCAAATAGGATCTACTAGTACAGTGCATGCGCAAACCTTGTTGAGAGTGCTTGTATGAGATCAGTCATGGAAAAATGTAGTTTTTTGATAGTCTCGGTAATTACCTTGTTGTTGAGGACATGCTTCAGCTATGTGTGATTGACTTTGAGGATCATTGAGTCTAGTTTTACCATTTTCAAGAGTTGTCTACAATTACAACTACTATCTAGTATTTCGATGATATTATTCAAAGATTCTATGTACACGGTTGTATCATTTGTTGAGTGGTAGTTGGATTGACTCTTCTTCAATGTTAGATAAATTGGATCTCTTAATGTGTATGAGTTTTCTAAACAATTAAGTTGGTGCAACTTAAGTTCGTGAGAGCACGATGTTAAGTGGAAGGAATATAGTTAAGGATTTTGGTGCTTTATTGTAACGATCCAAAAAATTTTGAACTTCGTATTGGTAGGTCAAAGTCTATTTGAACTTGTTATGATTGATTAGTGGTGAACATGGATTCTATTTAAGTGGTCGTGTTTAAAGAAATCGTGTTGGTGGAGTTTTGTATGGAATCATGTGGAAGAACTGATTTTGGATGGCCATATCTCTTGGTACGAGATAAATTGTTGGGGCCATGGCATATTAAATCGAAGCTCCTCGCGTTATCTTCGCAACGAAATTAGTTTCACTTGATTCGGAGTTTAGATATGGAGGTTATGACCATTACAGAGAGACTGCTCGTGCACAGAAGTGTTCTGGAAAAAGAGAAGTTGTTTTGAGACTAAGGCACTGCCTTATGGGAGGGACCGTGGGTCGTGTGGAGGCTCACGACTCTTGAGCCCCTCCGTGGACTGATCCATTGAGTTCCAGAGGTGTTGGACTAAGCCCCCAGACCAAGTGAAGCTCCACGGACCACTTCACGGTCTGTGTGATGCCTCACGGTCCGTAAAGGTCTTTCGTGGAATGGTCCAGAGACTGCCTAGATCCCAAGGCCAAGACTCCGGACCAAGTGAGGCTCCACGGGCTAGTGTACGGTCCGTGTGCAGCTTCACGGACCGTGATTCCTGTCGTGGAGTGGTCCAGAAAGTCTTCCAAGATTTCAAGCCAATGCATGAACCAAGTGAAGCCACACGGTAGGGTTCACCGTTCGTGAGCCACTACACGGACCGTATGGGTGCTTTCATCACGACTGTTCCAGTTATTTGCTCGGTTCATTAATAGTTCATTGGTAATTTTAATTATTCCTAGGATCGTTTTAACCTTTCTAAACTCTCCTAAAACCCCTAAATTTAACCCTTATTCATTTTAATTCATTAAAGCTCTCAATTCCTCTCCCAAATTCTCTCATTTTTCTCTCATCTACCATTGGAGACCAAGCTTGAAATTGGGAAAAACTCAAGTATTCATCAGAATCTTCTCAATCTCCTTATTAAATTCTAGGTATGTGGGTTTGATTCATGATTTCTCTTTCAACCATGACGACCCAAAAATCGTTTTCTCAAATTTTGATGAATTATGATTTTTCTTGAAATGGGTCTTTTAAGTTTAGAATGATTTAGTGAAATTGAAATGTGAGTTGTTCTTATTTAATGATTTCAAGATGAATTAAGCCCTTAATTGATAAATTTCCTTGATTTACGGAAGGTACAGGTATGCATATCCCCTTACTCTGTAATCCTTGCATGGGTAGTGCTAAATTGAGGTTTAATTGTTAATTTAACCTTGAATTTCGTATGGATTCTTCTTAATGTGGATTTAAATTATGAATTCTAGTTACCCATGCTATTCTCATCATCAATCATGGAATTTGCATGCATGAACATGGATTTCCAGAAGTATATAATGTGGGCTAAGTCCCAAATATGTTTAGGACTATGATTTTGAAAAAGTATGGATTATGAAAAGAATGTGATCACATAATGTCTATGATATGGCTCTTTGAGCAACCATGGATGTTTATACCAATATGATTTGGCAAGTATGGAGCTACTCTTATGCATGAAGTTTGACAAGAAAGTGTATCTGGCTTTTTAGCCCAATAAAGTATGACTATGAAATGTGTTGACTTTTTAGTCACGTATGCATGAATATGAAGCAAGTGATTTGGCCTTTAAGCCTAATTATGCATGGTATGATTTCAAGTGTTTCCATTCCATTTTAAAGGCATGTATACAATGTATTTTTGTGGGATGATGACTTAGCACCAAGTGGGATTGGAGTAGTAAGTGGGCTATCCCCAAGGGTTCCACTCCTTTCTCTCAACTATGTGCCAACATAGGTTATGCAACCTAAATATGTGGTCCCGTAAGGTATGCTATGATATGATGTGATATGTTATAGAAATCCTTTCAAAATGGCTGGGTCGTAAGGAAGGTGGCTATCACACCGAAATGATCGGGTCGTAAGGTGTGATGTAGGTTACCTTTGGCAAGTAATCTTCTCTCATCCGATAGGAGGCCTCATCGGGCAAGTTCATGTTGTAGCTCACATGAGTTTGGATGTTGGTTATAGTCTTATCCCCTATACTATAAGCATTATGGCATTTCATGCATCATGGATTTCATGACATATTGATATATATCCTTTCCTATATTCTTCTTCTATATATGTGCCCTTGTCACCTAACTTGTGGTAAGTTCATGTTTATATGCATCGCATGCCTGCATACTTAGTGCATTATTATGTGCTAACCCATACTTTTTGTCTACATGTTCTAACCATGTAGGGTCCGAATGTGACTTTCATTCCCCGTTGGATGGTTGAACGAGATCTCTTGAAGTTATTACTTGTGGTGAGCCTTATACTCCAAGGATAACACCCACTTTCATCTACCTTGTCTTTACTTTATGTTCCTTTACTTTATGACTTGAGGGTGAACCTGGAATATGTTGAGGCCCCATCTCATCTTATGTAGAGATATTGTTGGACATATCAAACTCTATTGTACATATGTTATGTGTTACTTGTAATGATATGCCTATCTATGTTAAGTGACGGTATCTTATGTTATGCCTTCGTTTCCGCTTATGCTATTATGATATATTTGGATTAGGAATGTGCTTATGTGGAAAATCCCTAACCCTACTTGCTCCCATAGCTTGAGTCATACTTACCCGCCCCTTAGAACGTATTTGCTATGTGCTATGTGATTCCTGCTTATCTCATTCTCGGAAACATCCCCATAGTTTGAGTTCAAAGCCCCAAAATCTCCTAGACTTACATGTTAATTATTTATTATACACACTTCCGAACCGATGATGTGTATGATGATGCAATGATGGCTTAATCAAGGACTTTTGGGTTCTTCTTCTCGATGTCACATCTAGGCCCTACTCTCAGGTCGTGACATTTATACATTTTGAAAGTTTGATGTCTGAATCAGAGTTTCTCCTAGTATTAACATGTAATAGTTTAGAATCGCTTTCTGCCTTTGTAAGAAGAGGGTTTGTCTTGTTGACCATGTTGTGCCTTTTTAGGTGTCAGATATGGTTGGTTCATTGGTTAGTTCATGACTTGAAAGCCATTCTTGGACTTCAAATGTTACTACATCTTGGTTCAGGAGTTTGATTCTTGGTAATGTATTTAGATGGTAAGGTTTTGGGATTAGTTCTCCTCGGAAGAGCAACTATGGACTTTGGAATTTCTTCCTTAGACTCTTTGTAACGTCGAATACGATTATATCTTTAATCTTATGTTAGAGTATGAATATCTTTTTAGTAGTGGATGATATAATGACCTCAACAATTATTTTTTAAAGAATTTTAAAAATCACCAGTGTACCCCTCTCGTTAGTAGCCTGAGTCTTATTTGGCCCATTTGTATGATTAGTTTTGGCATATCATTGAAAAGGTCGAGGATTGTGGGTTATAGGAGTTTTTGAGTTATAAGGTTTAAGTTATTCTAAAAGTAAATTTTAGTACCATTTGGAACTTTGATCCTCAAAATGGATTTCCATCAGTTATGAAATATGTAAATTGGTCTATAAGAGTTGTCAGAATTTATATTGGTGTTGTTTCGAGGATTTGAGGTCCTAAGTTAGAAATTTGGTTGAAATTTGATAAAGAGTTGATTTTGATCAACAAATCATGTTCAGATGCTCGGATTAAATTTCTAATAATTCCATTATATTAATAAGGTAGTTTTAGGCCTAGGAGAGGCTTCATCTTATTTTTGGGAGTTCTAAGGGTGTGAATAATTAGATCTCGAATCGAGGATACTTTGGATTTACTTTTTGATAATTTTATTGTGTCAAAACATCCAATTTATTAGGGTTGCATATTTAATTTATGTTCATGGGGTCCCAAACGAAATTTGAGGAATAATTTTATGACTTGTGCGCCTTGTGTAATTGCTTAGAGTTGGTGTCTGGTGCAATCCTCACTTTTTCAAAGTAGAGATTGTTTTTTCAACCGTCGCATAAGAGAATCCCCATCGCTTTTATGATGGTCCACAAAAGCAACACTGGCCTTGTTTAAGCGAAACCCGCTTGTTTGCCCGGTGCCGCTTAAGCGAACCCTAGGCCGCTTTTGGGACACCTAAGGATGATTTTTAGGGCACTGATGTGTATTCGAGATTTGCTCTATTTTTTACTATTTTTAAATACTTGGAGATTGAGGAGGTGAGTTGGGAATTTTTGCTCGAAGAAATTTGTTGGCTTAGTGATTTTTAACTTAAAACCTGATATGCTAGAAAAATACGACACTTTTGATGTTTTAAACTTAGAATTTTGTGTGTTCTCTGGCGATTGTTAGTGGGTTTGATTTGTGTTGTTTTTTCTTTTTACAAGATTACAGGATTCAGAGAGTTTTGTGGAGATTGCATTTTTTCAATGTTTTGGCCATTTATGACTCCATCTATGGGTCATGGTCTGAGCCACAAGCCATAGATGGTGCTCATGATTTTGATCTAGAGAGTTTGATAATTTCAGATGTTTGATGTATGATTAACAGGATGGATCGTAATCCATTTCACAATTCATAAACTTGCTCATAGTTTAAAAACAAGAAAGTCAGGGGTTCCAATTCACGGAGAAGACCACGACTTGTAGTCCAATTTACTAGTCATGGATGATGTTTCCCGAAAAGTCCTAAATTTTCAATGATATAGTCTACGACACCCCGACCACAAGTTGTGGAGTCATTCACGGATCGTACTTTGGTTCGTGGTCGGTCCCCAATCTAGTTTTTCTTTATTTATTTAGGATTTAATTTTCTATATTTATAAATAGAACTTTTAGTTATTTTATGATGTACAATACACATTATTATCAGTTTTGAGTTTATACTTTGAGATTTTGGAGACAAAACACTTTGTTCTTACGTTTGAATTTTTGTGTTGAGACTCTAATAAAGATTTTAAATTTTCATTCTTCTGTTCTTTGTTTTAAGTTCCTAATTATGCAAACATCAATCATGATTATGTCTAATACAATGAATATGAGTAGCTAAATCAAAAACTATGGTTGTGAGAACTATGAAGAACTAACAAAGTAAAAATTGAATAATTTGTAATCCATGGATAGTGTGCATGCAAGTATTGTTTATCTCTTCATTTTTATTGCTTTTTGATGGATGAACAACAGTAAAACTAATCTTATTCATACTCATCGGCCCAAGGAGGTAATGAATGGGAAAATGATAAATAAAAGGATTTGACATGATTATACTCATCTAATTTCCTTGAATGGCCTAAGGCATAGCTAAACTAAGACCAGGGTAAGGGTTAGTAATGCATACACCTGTAGACAACCCAATTTGCATGGTAATATTCATCTATTTGCCAGTCCAAGGACTTATGTAAACATAACTTACCAGCATGATACACAGTAGAAAAGGGTACAATTATGAGGTTATACTGCGTTAGGAATTCATGGGAAACAAAATACCCTAGTTATCTTCTCTCAGTGATTTCGTAATACTTTCATCCTAATTTACATTAGAATAAGTTTTCTTTACTTTTATTATATCACAACCCTCCCCCCCCCCCCCATTTTGAAATAAGTTGATTGATTACTCAAAGTTGTTTTGATTATTCCAAATCTAAATCATATTCCTCATGGGATCGACCCTAATTATTGTTAGGTTCTATATTTGAACAATGATAGCTTATGCTTCAATTGGGAGGTGTAATTTGGACGTGATCAAATTTTGACGTATTGTTGAGGATCAAACTCGGGTAACCCGCGTGATAGGCGAAAATACTTACCACTATACTAAAATGACACTTTTAATGCTTTAAACTTGAAATTTTGTGTTCTTTGGCAATTGTTATTGTGTTTGATTTGTGTTTTGTGTCATTTTTATAGGATTATAGGATTCAAAGAGTTTTTGTGGAGATTGTAGATTTTTCATTGTTTTGGTCATTTACGATTCCATCAATGGATCGTGGTTTTATCCACAAGTGTAGATGGGATTGGTGGTTTTGATCTAGAGAGTTAGGAAATTTCTAATGTTTGATGTGTCATTAACAAGATAGGTCATAATCCATTTCACGACCCCTAGACTTGCTCGTGGTTTGAAAAGTACAAAGTCAGAGTTTCCAATTCATGGAGAAGACTCGTAGTCCAGTTTATAAGTCATGGATGATGTTTCATAGTTTATTCTATGGCCCATTAACAACCCTTCATAATTTTCATAACAGTTTATTTTTGCAAAATTTTTGTGTTATTTTTGGTTACTTGGGACTCACTTGTATTCATGTGTAGGTAATATGGACCCAAAGGTAGATGCTTCCTGAAGAGAAGAGGCACTCAAATAATGATTACGAGAAGATCCCATCGAGTCAGAGAGGACTAGGTCAATTTAGGAGCTTGATGTCCGTTCTGATGAGGGCGTAAAGCCACGATAGACACGAGCCCATTCCTGTTAGATTGTTCCTTCCCAGATACAGTATCTACAACACCTCTTACCCTAGTTTGATAAGAGAGGATGTTCCAGGAGAGAGTTTATATAGTATTCTAGTTCGGTGAGGGGTCTCAGTTAGGCTTTGCTGACTGTTCACGATAAGGCTCTAAGGAGGGGTCTAAGTAAGATTTTGAGAGTTTGAAATAGTTCGTCATAGTCTTAGTACATATTTTTGGGTAGCGACATTGGTATGTCGAGGGCATGTGTGCTATTTACTGTGAAAATATCTGATAGGATGACAGGGGCTGGAGTGTGAGAACATTTATAGAGGAGCCCCGGATATTGACATTTGAACTTGATGTTGTGCCTGCTACTCAAGATTTGTTTTCTCGGTACGACTAGAGTGGATAGTTGCACTGTCAGGGAAGTATTCCTCTGTGTTTGTTCGAGAATTGTATGCATCGTCTACCATTTTTACCACTTAGAGCATTCCCAAGAAGTCCAAGATGATTGCTCAGTCGTGTCTCACTCAGACCCTAGTCATAGATATCTCTGTTGATCATTTAGAGACCACAGTCCAACAACTCCTATTTGGGACAGAGTACCAATTCCCGGTCTCAACTATGGAGTTTGATTATAGGTTGGGGCTAGCCAGAGACCATGCAGTGATGAGAGACCTAGCCAAAAAGATTGATTTATTACGTCTGTTGACAGGTTATATTACTAAGCAAGGTGCGGACACCGAATGGGTATTCGGCTCAGTGCCTATCATCAAGAGCTTCATGACCAAATTCTGGTGGGTTGTGGTTCAAAAACGTATCTAGCCGATAAAGGCTGATAATATGCTCACTGTCCAACGCTAATGTTTAGCACACACCCCTACTTGGAGGTTTTGAAGCGGTTGTACTCATGTATTTAACCTAACATGGGTTAGGATCATTCCTACGAGGAATATGGTAGACTCCGGATCAACACACTTCTGTAAATTGAATTGATATACCCTATTATCTCCTAGAAATAGAAAAACAAAAAATAAATATAACAAAGAGGGGATTTGTAATTAAAAATAAATTCTAAACTAAAATAGCTAGTGTTTCTAATCAGACGAGAAGCGAACTAGGGCTACGTGTTCCCCATGACTCCCGAACTAAGTGTTCTTGGATACTTGCGACTCTTTTCTGGTGTGTAGGTGCAGGACAATTTGTTATGTTTTCCTAAATCCTTGATCAGGTATCTAGGTGAATTTCATCACATTACATGATCGATCTCTGTGATGTTGCATTACTAACCCTTACTTTTTATCCCAGACCAAAACTACTACCTCTAGTATCCTAATTAGTTAAGAGAAATTGATCAACCTCTGTTAATTAATTCTTTTCCTATTCATCACTTCCTGGACTGGGCAAGTGATACTAGGCGAGTTTTAATGTAGGTCTTCTATTAAAAATCAATTAAACTGAAGAAGTTAATTAATACATCCTAACACCACCCAAGAAATTGCAAGTAATCCAATTTTATCTTAGTTAGTTCATCATAGTTCCCACATCTTTAGTTGTGGATTTAGCTACGCATGTTTGAGGTATGATCAAAAATCATGTAACAAGAATACATAATTAAATTACTTACAAAACAAGAATTGATGAACAAAATCCAAAATCTCAACAAAATTGCAAACTTGAATTAATAAAATCACAAAATATTATTCACAAACTCTCAATCATAATATTATCTCTCTCAAAGTACTATATCTAATGTTCTATCACGTTTTATATCTGATAAAATCCTATTTATTGTACTTAAAATACAAAACTGAAATGAAATAGGATAACTGTGTCAGCGCCAGCCACGAGCACCCTTTATGGCTTATGAGATAATTCACAACTCGTGAGTCAGGGTCTCGTGGAATATGGTTGCAGCTGGTGGCATCTTTCACGAAACCTTCTTCACGAGTCGTGTAGGATTCCACGACCTGTGAAGGGTTTTATCTAAGCCACTTTCAACAACTCTTCAATTTCTGCTCTTCAATTCACGACCACACTCTACGACTTATCTGATGGTCTACGACTCATGTTTGTCTCTCGTAGAGTGGGACTCACTTTTCAACCCTTTACTAGAGCAACAAATAATACCCCTTCTATTACTTGTGGAATGATCCACGACCCGTAGAGGGTCTCGTAAACTGCCAAATTTCCTACAAATTTGTACTTCAAGCTCAAAACCATGCTAACACTAAAATCCTGTAAAAACAAACAAAACACACATCAAATCTACTAACATCGCTTTGAGAACGCACAAAATCCCAAGTTTTAAGAAAAATGTTGTATTTTGACAGCACATCAACACCTTAAACTTAAAATTGTTGCTTGTCCTCAAGCGACTGATTTAATCTACTTAAGCAGCACAGAGACACATAGACATCAACCCAATGGCACAGAATACATTAAAATCTCAATAGATACCCAAGTCTCCTCAAAACACAAATCAGCTAGCTATCTAGTAAACTAATGCAGACTAAAAAATTCCAATAATGCAATTATGACAAGCTATGCAACCACAAATAAGCAACATATCACTTAATTAGTTAAGTATCAACAATGCAATGTAAGTGCCCTCACAGAAAAAAGTTCCGTCATACACTCTGGGTGATATGTTTAATTCAAGTTCATTGGGACTATATCAAAATACTCACTCTCACAAAAGACATTCAATTACTGTACCCAATACCATATGATTTCCCCTATACTCTAGATTTATGACCTGTTGACTAGTCGGACTAGGATCACATTAGGACTTTCTAAGCTTGTAATGTAGGCTCAGGGGGCTTTGGAGTGATTATTCACCACTTTCACCCTACCAACCTATCACTTTTCTTTTCTTTTCTTCTCTCTTTTTCCCACTTTTCGACTGTTTAAGGGCGTATTTTTCTCCTTTTTAGCACTTTGCCCTTATTCATGTATATTGTTTTAAACTTTGGCAAATTTATCATTTTTCTTGCACCCTTTTCAATCTTTTTATTTCCTTCTCTTTATCACTGAGCATTTTCCCCTTTTTTATGACTTCTCCTTATACCATCCACCCTCAACTTAGGCTTTTAGCCTAATATGAGATGCACAATATCTATCCTTCGAACCAGTGCCACTTTTTGGGTTGTCACCCTCAACTTAGGCTTTTAACTTGAGTTAAGGTTCACAGTGTTCAAGAAAAGACCAGGGCCAAGTTCGAGAATATCATTTATTAAGGTTCAGGCTTATTAGGTATTTACAAATGATAGGGTCAATGTTAGGCTCAAAAATAGGGATCAAGAGATAATTAACATCTTTGGTTGGTTATATTTAAGCTAAGTGGGCTAAATCATAACAATAATCTAAGATCCTTTCCTAACCAACTAACCTAGCAAAATAAAAAATTTGGTGGGTATCATTGTTTTACAAACAAATACTATGCCATGGATATCATTACTATGTACTACACATGCTACCTAAACATCCTAAATATGTCAATTCAACATAAAATAAAATTCACAGGGAAAGAACAAAGGCAAGAAAATCCTTTGGAATAAAAAATTGAGGTAGTTATAGACCAAAGTTACTAAGACTTCACTAAGGTCGTATAACCACCCACACCCCCATCAAAACGATTGTGCATTGTCTTCAATGCACATAAGCAAAATATAAGGAACTAGGGTCAAAAGAAACATACTTGGGTGCCTAAGCGCCTCTCTCAGTCTTGCTTTGTCCATCCTCCACAGGTCTGGTGGACTCCTCAACAGTAGGAGCAAATCAGGAGGAACCCTCTCCTCTAAGTACCTGGCGTGCGCACTCCTGTTTAGTATCCTTCTCCTCTCGAGATCTGGCCAGGGCAATCCACAGGTCCTCTTCCTCTATTTGCTCACCATTAAGGCACTCAGTATCTGCATCATCTATGCGGAGCCTCCTTTCAAGAGATGTTTGTGTGGGCTCCTCTAAAGCGAACAGATCTACAATCGGTGTGACATCTGGCATGGTAGATGTCAAGCCTAATGGAGTAACCAATGTTGCAGCAATGTCAGCCCAGAGCTGCTGAATCTCTATTTGCATAACTGATAAATCAGTAGGAGCCGTTGTGCGGAGGCTTGTCTGGATTCGCACTTCAAATGCGTCGATGTGGGCATCCACCGGTACTAGTCCTCTCTGATGGCGGTAGTGCTGAACACCTGCATGCAATTCTCTACCTCTGTAACAACCTAGCAAACCCAGGGCGTCAACTGCTATAGTAGCTGAACCAGGTGTGACTCAGCATGTGTCAGTCTTTGTGCCAGCGCCTGAAAAGACGTTGCCAACAAAAATGTGATGTCGACAAGTATTGAAGTTGTGAATACAGACTCTAGGGCAGCAACAGTAGCCATAGTGGGTCCCCTCTCCTCAGCAGTCTCATTTTGGATGGGGCCCTTTATAGTCTGTGCAGTGGAAGAACTAGAGGGCTCGGTCAGAGGCACTGAGGTTGGCAGATCCAGAAGTATCACTTGTGGCCTCGGTGTCCGACGGAGAGAAATGGGATTCTCTTCAACCTTGATCAAGTTGCCATCTAGTGTGTGTTGCATCTCCCATAGTATCTCCACGTGGTGTAAAATACGAATTCCCTCCGTCAAACATAGATGGTGTATCAAGCATGGGAAGGGGATCATCATAGACCTCCTCAGGTCTGCCTCATGTATCTGCTCTATGATCAGTGTGGCCCAGTTGATAGCATAACTAGCTAAGATGTTGGCCACCAAAATAGCTCTATTTGGCATCAAGGTATTACCTGTAAGTGTAGGTTGGATCCTCGAGCGAGTAAGTGTAGGTATTACCTGTAAGTGTAGGTTGAAACCTTAGTTATGAGTTGCCCCAACCAATTTTACCAAACAAACAACATGTATAAACAAGGATTTATGTACCCACATACAAATTTACACCAAGTTACCAACCCCAATCATGCATTACCCCATCAAAATGATTTATTATGCATTTTAACTACTCTGACCATTCGTCAACGTGTGCACTAACTACTTAGCCATGTGAATGCATATTTTCAATAAACTATAATGACCGAGTAGTTGTACCATCACATAATTTAATACACCCACCCTTTTCAGCACCTAATGCTACCTTAATCAAATAAAAAAAATCATGACTAAATTTTTAAGGCATAGTAAATAAGTTCCCGACTCCGCTAACCCATTTCCAATCCCAATCAAACTCACTAAAAATCACAATTTGATAAGGTAAGTTTTAGATACCGTAAACTTACTGATTCAAAATGAGATTAGGAGGAGAGTGACGGGGACACGGTGGGGGTTTGAAACCCTATGAGAGGTAGGTTCATTGGAGTTTGGCCAAAATATGACGTGGTTTGATGGATTTATGGTCATACAATAAAGGGGTGGTCAAATTTAGGGTTTGCGATCACTGGTTGTTTGCAAATAACAGGGACAAAATAATTTTGACCCCTATTTAAACAATACCGGGTTGGGTTATAATGTTAGGGTTTTGGCTTCACAAAAGCTTGATTACAGGTCGTTGATTGCTCTACAACCCGTGAATCATGATTTTGTGGAAGCCTGAAACCTTTTTATCCTCACGTTTGATCTACGAGTCGTAATACTAGCCGTATCTTGCAATACGACCCGTAAATGAGTCTCGTAAACCACTTTGACACTTAGGCAAATTTTAGGGACTTACCTGGGGTCCACGACCCATAGTTCTACATACAAATCTTGGATGTGATTCATGGATTGGAATGCATCATACCCTTGCTCACTGTAGGACTTTACGAAATGGTCTATAGGTCACAAAACGCAGCATGACCCGTAGAGCAAGTCGAAAATTCCAGGTTTTGTTCCTTTTCAGCCAAAAATGACTGACTTGGTCTGGTACATGCAAAACCTACAAAAATACACTGTTATCCTATGTAACTCCAATCCATTGTCCAAAATTTACAATCTAAACATACAAAATGCTAGCCTATTTTAAAGTCTAAAGCTAAAAAAACCTAAGAACTAAACTATGATTATTATAAAAAAATATCTTGGGTTGCCTCCCAAGTAGTGCCTAATTTATTATCACGGCACGACATGGGCTATTTGATTACTCAGACTTCATCAATAGACCAAACCTCCATCTAAAGCTCATTTGACCTATTCATCAATCTGCAAACGTTAAAGGTGACTTATTCGTCATTCAATCTAAACTTGAGGAGCCAGATTCCATGTCCACTAGGGCTCGTCCAATGGCCATGAAAGGACTCTCCAAGATGATTGGGACTTTAAAGTTGACTTTGTAGTCTAAGATTATGAAGTGTGAGGAATATAAATCCATCCACCTTGATGAGGACATCATGCAAGATTCCCACCGGCTTTTTCACAGTTCGGTCAGCCATCAAAAGTCGCGTGCTAGAAGGCGTAGGGGCTGCCAGGCCGAGCTTCTTAAGAATCACAAAGGGCATCAAGTTAATGCTGGCACCAAGGTCACATGATGCCCTTACGAATTCCACATTCACTATAGTAAAGAGAATGGTAAATGCTCTGGAATGCTCTCTCTTCTACACCAAGGACCATGTAGAGATAGCACTGCAATGTTGGAGCTCTTGTGAGAGCTCCTGACTCACGATGCACTTCTTCGTCACTAGATCCTTCATGAACTTGGCCTATCCGGGCATCTTCTCCAATACCTCAATCAGTGGGATATTGATAGAAAGCTCCTTCAACATAGAAAGGAAGTGTTTAAACTTACCTTCCTCCTTCTTTTTCTTTAATATTTATGGGAAGGGAGGAGGAGGTCGAGGAATGGGTCTCAACTATGTTGGCACAATATTGCTTTCCTCAGTCCGAACACCAGCATCTCCAATTTTGTCTTACTTATCCATAATACCCTCATCATGAACCCCATCATTATCTACAGGCATTGGAGGATCAGTGGTATGTCCCACTGCGAGTTGTGATAGCCATACACTGCCCTTCATTCTTTGGATTCTGAACAGTGTTGTTGGGCAGAGTACCCTTTTGGCGTTGGTTGAGCTAGGTCGAGATCTGGCCAAATTGTTGCTCAAGCTGCTAAATTGTAACTGAATGAGACTCGATCTTCTGATTAATATTGGAGATGTCAGTATTCATCCCCCTTACTGTCTCATCCTGCGCATCAGCCTTCTTCAATAATCTACCAAACAAATCTTCGACCTTGATGAAGCTTGTTTCGTAGGTGAGTATTAATCTATGCAAGTTCCTGCATCACTTCTTCACCGACCTGTGCTTGTACCGGAGTAGTAGTAACAGCAAATGAGCTTCTTGTTATGGCCTTGACCCTTGTGCCCCATGCACGATTAGTTTTGACCACCTTTTCTAACCTCTCGACGATCTCCTAGAAGGTACGATCTATGAATGATCCACCCATGATGGTATCAACGACTGCTTGCCCATTCTCATAAAGGGCTCTATAGAAGATTTCAACCAGGGATTCATCTACAATCTTGTAGTCAGGAACCCTACTCAAAAACATTGAAAACTGCTCCCATGTAGTACCAATCGAATCACCAGTAAATTGTTCAAAGTTGTAAATCTCTTATTTCAGCTTGAGCTTTTTGGCGATGAGGAAATATCTCTCCAAAAAGGTCATTTGCAATTCAGCCCAACTGATGATCAAACTCTATGGAAGCTCAGCTAACCATGATGTTTCATTGCAAGTAAGAGATAATGGGAAGACACGGAGCCCAATGATACTCCCAAATTTACACCTCAATTAAGATGCAAAGCGGTCGTTGACCAAATATAGAACCCAACTAGAGTTGGGGTCGATCC
>JBCEWC010003492.1:0-30123 GCA_038996855.1 Solanum aculeatissimum
TAAAATTAGGTGGCGACTCTAAAATATTAAATTATTATTTTTTCTTTTAAATTCTTTTATTAAATTATTTTTTTAGCAAGTTGTCATGACGTTACGCCTTCGGGATGTCAATTTTTTTATATATATTTATATATTTAGGAGTTTTCTTTTACATTAAATTATAATCAATTAATTATTTTACTTCTAACCATTCAATTCCAAATTATTATTTTATGTATTCATAAATTATTAACATATCTATTTTATAAGTAATTGAATTGATTTTCTCATTCTTGCATCAAACTAATAATATTTATTTAATTTTTTTACATGAATATTGCATATATTTTAGCAAATATTGTTTATATATAATTTTTAAATTGACACGACACATACGTGCAAAGCGTGTACACTGAACTAGTTATATTAAAAGCGTGAAGACTATTCAAAATGTTTGAACTTTTTGTCTGAGTTTTCTTTAGACAAAATCGTCTTTTCATTATTTTTCCTCAAATAATTGTCATTTTATTATTATCCTAATATTTAGGACTTTGAAATTAATTAAATTTCTAATTTAATCCAAAAAAGAAATAATAATATTTAACAATTCTAAATCAATTAGAATTTTACCTTATATCAAAATTATAATGTCTAGAATTTTACCTTATATCAAAATTATAATGTCTAGAATTTTATTTATATATGATATGTAAATAAATTATTAAAAATTATTTATCAAGTTCGTAGAGGACTTTACGGAATATCTAGGTTGATTCCAATTTGGAATTGGATCATCAAAGTATTATTACAATTCCAATTGAGTATTGGAGTATGTTTGCCCATCCAAATTTTCATAAAGGTTTAATTATGAAATTAAAATATTAATTTAAGTAAATTGTTACTTTAACCAGGGGTAGAGAAAGGAAAAATGGGGAGGGACATTAAAATGTGGGGAATCGAACTCTCACCAACAAGGTAGAAGTTCAGGTAGTCAACTAACTGATCGATTAAGATTCCTCGTGATGAAAAGTTTTATACTAAGGATTTGACTTTTTTCTATTTTTTTAAAATTATTTTGATTTTGATTCAAGTCATTTTTTTAGAATATGTGTTTTGCACGTGTGTCTCACATTGATAAGATTACGTATAAGATGAACAAAATTATTAGAAAATAACAAATGACATTAAAATTAAATGTTATATCTATCTAAATGATAAGAATTTTTATGTAGGAAAATTAAGAAATTATTTTTAAAAAATATGAACCTCTTTCTTTAATATCTGTTATTTATTTAACCATAATTTTAGTAAAATTTATATAAAGTAATAATATTGTTTTTAAAGTCTTAAATGCTAGGACTTTTAATATAGTTCAATCATAAAAGATTTAAGAAGCAAACTTTAATCATTTTAAAATACTAAATATTTTTAAAACAATTTACCAATTACAAATAAATAAATAATTAATAGCTATAACTTTAATTAAGTTCGAAATGTTAAATATTAGGATAATGGCACAAGCCCAACATATTAATTTACAAATTTGTTCATTATTGGATGCTTTGCATAGTCATTTGGTGATTAAAAAAATTAAAAAATAATGTCATAATATTAGAATTAACATTAGGTAAAAGATCATTACATTAGGTTAACTGCTTTACGAACATATATTGGGGTTATAAGGTAATTATGTAAAATCAGACTTAATAGTATATCAAGAAAGTATTAAGAAAAAAAACATAAAAGATAATATTATAAAGATACATTAACATAAATATATAATTTTGTAGTTATATTGATGCAAAAGTATGTAATAGTCGCCTCTTTCAACTAAGGGCTCACTAATTAAGTTTGAAGACGGATCAAGTATGTCAATGATACTTTTTTCTTTCAAATTCAAAACACAAATCTTGAAATGAAGATTAGACTTTTGAATTTCGTATATTTAAACTAAATATATGCCATATGTACTCAAATGTCTTTTAATTTAATTATCTTAAACACAACAGGTGAAAGTCAAATTAAATATTTGTCAAAAAAGAAAGAGACTAAAAAGTAGACAAACAAATTGAAATGAAGAAAATATTAATTAACGGATACTCATATACATTTAACTAGTTTTATAAATAAAGTGAGAAATCAACTCGAAAAAAATGAATAATGTTTTATGTCAGTCCTTAGAATACCTATTCAATCTGCTCTTATTTCTCCAACAGTTACAAGCTAGGGATGCACACAGTTGAAAAAACTAATTAGACTCTTGCTCTTGGTTTTTGATGCTAAAATCAAGTAAAATATAACAAAAATATATTTACAAAGTGAGGTTTGAAAAGGGTAAAGTGCATGCAGACTTTATTACTATATCATAAAGATAGAAAACCTGTTTTTGAAAGACCCCAATTTAAATATATTGGTCCAAATAAGAGACGAAGAAAAAATTATAGATATAGCATAATGACTAAAATAAAAAACAAAATAATGTGACAATCGAAAAACAATAATAATACAATTTTAATGACATGATTAGTCCTAAGACAAACAAAAATCAAGTAAAATATACAAATTGGATTTTCCCTCTTCTCCAGACGTGTGCGACCAATTGTTCAATCAAGTAAGTTTTGATTTTTCCACCATTGATGAATATAATTTCATTGGAATTTTAATATATTTTTCAAATTTATTATTATAAAATCGTACACTATAATAATATTTTGCTGTTTGGACATAAATGTTTCTTCTGTAATTATCAGTTTAAAAGTTCAATCAAACGCCCTCTCAAATCAACTTTGAATGAGATCAAATTTAAGTATGAATTTTTTAAAGATACTGTAAATAATATTTTATATCAAACAACAAATCTTTAAGTTAAAATTTCAAACGTAAAAACTTCAAACTCAATAATGGTGGATCTTTAATTTCCTATGTCAATATCCTTCCCGACAATAATACTTTCTTCAATTCTAAGCTCTTAAATCAAATAATAGATTCATACTATGTAGACAGTAAGTAATCTATACTATATTAAAAGTGCAAAGACTTTAGAAATATTGTTTGAACTTCTTGTCTTCAAAAAACTCTGTTTTAGATAAAATTATTTTTTCACTATTTTCTTTAAATTATCATTTAATTATATTTATAATATTCACTTTTTAAATACAAAGTGATAAAATAAAGACTTCTAGCTGTGGAAAGACTCTTCAATCTTTCTTATTTAATAGACTTCTACTTCTTCCTTATTTCAATCAACAAAATACCCTATAGTCACTAATGAAAATTCTAATTTACCATGAGTTCTAATTAGTGATAAAATATCTATATAGGATCTTTATAAATACATAATTTATCAAAATTACTTTATGAATTATTTATCTTTTTATAAGCCCATAATTAAATTTAATTTTTATCACTTTGATCACTCGCAATTTCATAAAAATTATAAATTAATTATATAATTATTAAATATAGACACATGCTACTGATTTGTTTTTTCTTCATGAAACTTGCATCAATAATAAAGGACTTATATGTCAATAAATCAAAATGTAGTAGGTCAAATCACATATTTATTAACTTCATTGGGTCAAAATAGTAAATCTAAGAATACACTTTTATTAGACACTCTCTTATCTCATTATCAGCATACAACCAAATGGATAGGCATTATATATGATTTTTGTTTCTTCACCACAACAATCCCTTCCGTCTCATTCAACAATGGCTTCCACGGCTACGCCTTCTACACTCACTCTTTCCTCTCTTTTCTCACAAGAACTCAACCCCAATTCTCTAATTTTCAAATCAAAGCCTCTTCTTTTCACATCCCACAAATCTTTTTCTCTACACCCATTAATCCTACAGTACAAGGAAAGGAAGAATGGGCCTCTTGTTGTTGCTTCTATGGCTGCTGAAGCTGAGGTTGCAGAGGATGTAGAACAGGAAGGTGAAGAAAGTGGAGAAGGGGCTGTTGCTGTTTTAATTCCACCCTCTAAGCCTAAGAAAGGCAAGGCTGCATTGCCCTTGAAGAGGGATAGAGTATGTTGAAGAACCCATATTTTTTATTGTTGATTTTGTGAATTTTTGGATATGAAAGATGGGTTCTTTTTCGTTGTATGATATGTGGGGTTTGCTTAGTTTTTGTGTTTCTTGATTTTTGTGATGATTTTACTATCAAAATGACCTCTTTTGCCCCTGAAGATGATACAATATGTAGAAACTCTCCATTTCAGATTAATTTTGTGGATGTTAAGTGAAAGATGGTTTTTTATTGGTTGGTATGACATATAGAAACAGCTGTCTGTTGTTTTTTTTGTGAGTCGGGGCTCTCTACCTCCGAAAGGTCTGCATACACTTTACCCTGCTCACACCCTTTTTGAGGAACTACACTGGGTATGTTGTTGTGATGATATTACTATGAACATAACGTTTTCGCTCCTAAAGATGGTACCTTATGTAGAAACTCTTCATTTCTTATTAATTTTATGGATGTTAGATGAAAGATGGGTCTTTTTGGGTTTGTATGATATTGGGTTTTGCTTAAATTTTGTATTTATCTGGTGGTAAACTTTGTCTGAATTTGTTTGCTAATGTTAAATTTGGTCAGTACTGATTTAACCACCGAAGGACTGTTTAGTGCGATGATAAGATAATTCAGTACTTCATTATAATAGTAGGTGATTTCGTAGCATCTAAGCCTTGGTGGACTGAGTGGGAAGTAGTAGGTAATTGGTGGATTAGTCGTGTTGCATAAGCTTGCCGGGACACCATTTGTATAAACAAAAACATTATAGTTATACTGGGATTATGAACTGGAATTAAATAATACATAAATTACAATTTCATAGAAAAGGAAAAGAAATAATATTAAGTGAAGATTGTATCTGTATTGTGGTTGCGAGTCACGTCACAACTACCCAGTCTCACACTCTGTCGTTTCAAAGGAAGCTAGTTTTTTATATGCTTGCAGTTGTTGGCAAGTTATGAAGTAAGCATATTCATAACCTGTATTTTCCTGGTTGTATCAAAGGAAAAGTTTTTATTATTTTTCTATTTAAGTAGACTACATTCCTCCAGCCCAAATATGTGAGGATTCAGAATCTTAAGTTACTTTTGGTGTAATACTAATAAAATGCGGTAAAAAAGTCTTTTTAGAAGTCAAATCATGATGGCAAAGATTAATCAGGAATGGTGCACAAATAATTTTTGATGCAGCAAATGTTAGACCTTGTGTAGTGGGATTGAATCAGACATTTGAATTCTCTTATGTGATCCTTGTCCTAATATTAAGACATTTGAGGAAATATGCAGTCCGGAGGTTGAACATGTCACACAATTCTGTGTATGCTTGTTCCTTTGACCAGTAATGGATGTCACTGTACAGGTGAATAATTTGCACCTTTTGAGATGCTAGTTGTGGCAGATCATCTCTATTTATTATCAAACTATATTTCTGCTATGCTTTTCCTATAGCTGCTTTGTCAAATATCAAAATTCTTTGTTTCTCCCTCCATCTCATTTACCCATTGGTCCATTTATTTTCTCATTAACTGGTTACTTCTTTTCCCATAATAATTAGACACGGTCTAAGAGGTTCTTGGAGATTCAGAAATTAAGAGAAATCAAGAAAGAGTATGAATTGAAAACGGCTATAGAACTGGTCAAACAAACAGCTAGCTCAAAGTTTGTTGAAACAGCTGAAGCTCATTTCCGGCTCAATATTGACCCAAAATACAATGATCAGCAGCTTAGGGCAACTGTAAGCTTTTAAATATTTCATTAATCATCATTACATACTTCAAAGGTTATATTTAGTGTTTAGTGGTATATTAGTATCTCCAATTATTTTGACTTCTCTATTTCAGGTTAACCTGCCCAAGGGAACAGGTCAAACTGTTAAAGTGGCTGTTCTTACCCAAGGTACTCCTTAAGATATATTTTGTTTGAATAGATCATGATATATGCTAAATAAATTGGTCGTATGTTCTGATGCCTGGAAAGAAAGGCATGCTTTTTAAAAAGCTAGAAGGAAAGTTGGTATCTGAATTATAATTAATTGCTTGCAGTCACTGGAACTCTCATCTTTTAAGGGAATATAACGTACTGTAAATATGTGTTAATATGTATAGAATCCATTGTTTTTTACCACTACACATAGGAAAAGTCATGTCTAGTTCTTCTCTAGACTACCAAAGACAATCTTCCAAATGTAAAAGTTGAGATGTCTCTTGATTAAGTACTACTGAAGTCCAACTCGTAAAAAGTACTATGCATGAATTGCAGGGGTAACCTTTCATTGAAGTTGCATGTTTGCTCTCTGGTCATATTTAAGCCTTTTGAGTTGCATAATAGAAACTGTATCTCTTCATGCAGCAGTTGGAAAAGTGAAGAAATAAATATAATCTATCAAGGGAATAGATTCCATAATAGTTGATCTGTCAAGGACTTAAGGTCGTTAGTGAACTCCTTTCATTGCTTCTAGAAAATTGTCATTTTTATTTTGTATTAACAAAATTAAAATGTCATTTAACAAAATTGTACATGTGATGAAGATGTGGAAATGGTCTGCAAACTAGAACATCAGATATGGTTGTCATTCCAAATTAGGGCTTGGTTAATCAGATTGTCTAGTGAACTTATAGCTTGCATCCTACTTTTTTTAACACAACCCAAAGAAAAAGGAGAACTTTCAAAGTTGCTATTTTTTCTAAAAAAAGGTGATCCTATGGATCTTCCATTTCAGTGTGATTGTTTATGCAGTTTTAGCAACCCTATCTACTGAATGCACTATGCTAGGATCTTTTTATATTTGGGATGTGGTCACAATGGTAGTTTTTGAATGTTTTGGTTTTGAAAATTTTCTTTGGAACTGTAGTCACTATTTTCTTTTGATAAGGTAAAAATCGAATTTAGTCACCATTTCGATGTGCTAATTGTGTTGCAGCTAAAATTCTACAGGTGAAAAGTTCGACGAAGCGAAGAATGCTGGAGCTGATATAGTGGGTGGGGAGGATTTGATAGAACAGATAAAGGGGGGATTTATGGAGTTTGACAAATTGATTGCAACACCAGATATGATGCCTAAGGTGTTTCTATAGTCTTTGATAATAAAAATGTCTGACTTGCCTTTGATGTTCAATTTGATCTCCTTTTTCATTTTTATACTTTCTTCGATGATCAGCATATGAACTTGTGTCTCTTTGTTTTGTGAATATCATATTGAAGCTTGCAATAGGCAAAAGAGTGTCTGCCTCTGTCTCAAATAACTCAGCATATCTCGCTCCTAGAGTTTTTGTGCATGCATTTGGCCTTGTCAACCTGGGTATATAACTTAACAATGCGTAGCTAGTTGTGAACCAACTCACATGGCCTGGTGAGAAGCTCTAGCTGTCCTTTCCTTTTCTTCTGAAAAAATTTCACAGCTAAAATAATAGATTTGGTCGAATGAAATATATGTTGTTAATTGCTATCAATCTATCACTCATTTCAGTCATTCTCCGTCTTTCAATGAATATGTGTTCATACCTTTCGCTAGGTTGGTGCTCTTAAAATTCCTCTACCTCAAAATCTGGCTAGTCAGCATTTACATATTTTCTAATCAAACCTTTCTTCTGAAAAAAGTTAAATCTTAAAATTCCGTTGTCACATTGTGCATGAGTTTTCATGCTTTTATGTGCCATTTCCTGGAACATCTTCCACATTGTATATTTGAATGAATTATGGTCCATCATGCTCTATCATCTTGGCCTAGCTTAAGCTGAGTGATCAATTACAGAGGCTCCCCTCCCCCTCTTTCCATTTTAAGGCTGGCAAACAGCAGATTTGAAAAAATGCGCCTCTTCAAATGGCTTTTGTCTAGAAATTAGTTTTATTTACTCTTGAACATATCCGTGACTCGTTCTGTGTAATTCTTTTGTGCATTCATATTGATACATTCTCTATTATTTGTGGCAGGTTGCTAGCTTAGGTAGGATTCTGGGTCCTAGAGGACTCATGCCAAACCCAAAAGCTGGTACTGTCACTACAAATATACCTCAGGTGATGTGTTCAAGTATTTTCTGCTTGTAAAAAAAGTTGATGAGATACTTTCTTTCTTCCGCTCAACTTCTCTGTATAATGGAGGAATTCCTATATCTTAATATAAAATGGAAAAAATAAAACCCATATATATCCTAGCTGTAAGTTACTCAGAGTTGAGAAAATGTGAAACAAGTAGGCAGTTGATGATTCACTTATTGGACCATTATTCTGCTCCTCGAAAACATATTCAAGTATGTAAACTTGTTATACTTCTTCCAGGCTATTGAAGAATTCAAGAAGGGTAAAGTAGAATACCGAGCAGATAAAACTGGAATTGTTCACTTGCCATTTGGAAAAGTAAATTTCTCAGAAGAAGATCTTTTAATAAACTTCATTGCAGCAGTGGTAAGTTTTATCCTTAGCTTCTATTTCTTCTACTTTTGTTCCAGAATAGTTTGGAATTGATTCATTCTGCATATCTTTGAACGACAGAAATCAGTAGAAGCAAACAGGCCATCAGGTGCCAAAGGAGTTTATTGGAAGAGTGCACATGTATGCTCGTCGATGGGGCCATCCATTCGGTTAAATGTAAGGGAGATGCTTGAGTACAAGCTTCCGAATGCTTAATTAACTGAGACATGTATACTGCATCTTCTATCATCTACCTAAGTTTCTTCGGCGCCTTATCTGAGCTTCCATTTTGTGAGGGTTAGGATACAAAGTAGGTGGAGTTTAAAAGGAGATCCAATGCCATATTGTCAATATCACTGTGGAAGCATTCATAGGCACAGTTGCTAAAAAATAATCTTGTTTGATATTGTCAATTTTCATGTTCAGTTTAATTCTTACTAGGTGCTAATGTACATCATGCTTCATTTTGCAAAAAAAGGGGAGCCAACTCAAATTTCACAAGTTTTCTGAACTGCAAGATTATCTAATTTGTGTTCATGTCTGAGATTGTGCCAACACTGATGGGCTGAATGAACCTGTCAGTTTTAGTATTTCTCTTTACTGTGTCTTTTATTAGAAAAAAAAGGTGTCATTTGCACAAATGTTCATATTTTGGAGTGGTTTTTAATTTTTGCTATTCAAATGGGTGATTTTTAATTTTCATCCAACACTTTTAAGTAACAAAAAGTGGTAAAGTATACTTCTAACATGAAAAAACAAATAAATAAATAAATCACAAGATAAAATTTATATTTTCAAATCATAATATAAATAAATTATATCTTATGAGGCACAACAAGTTATGCCTCTAATTCCTAATTTCAATTCATAATCCACAAGTTATGCCTTACGATACTTACGTTGATAGAAATATAAATTCAATTTTAGATCCCGCAAAATGCCATAAGAGAGAAGACTTATTCTTATAAGACAAATTTTCTAAATTAATGTCATGTGAATTAAATACTACATAATTTACTATCAAGTTCAATCAATAGTGTAGAAAGAAAAAGTAGAAGACTATTTTGTGGTGGACATGAGACAATATAGGTCAATCACATAATCAACACAATTTGTAGCCACACAGTTGGTGAGTTCTCTCCCTTCCACTTTGATAATTGGAGGCCTGTCATTCTCTTTCCCTTTCCAACTTCTTAACAAGAGATTTAAGGGTCAACCTCAGTTGATGACTTGCTCTCCCTTTCCATATTATAGGTGGATGGTTCAAATTTCATTAACAGTATATCTTTTTCATGGGATAAAGAAATACTATGCTCTCCGTCCTATTTTAGTTGTCATCAATTTTGTATGTTAAAGATATTTCTTCTAAAATAGTTGTCAATTTAGATAATCAAGAGAGAATTAATTATCTTTTTCCAATTTTACCCTTAGCATTATTTTTTTTTAGAATTAAGAGACACATATATGGATAAAAATTAATTATTCATAAAAAATATATTAGTCAAACAATAGTTCTAATGTGCCAAATCTTATAACGACAACTAAAATGAGACGAAGAGAGTAATAATTTATTGGATAAATAAAAACATATCCTACTTTGATAATCGTAAAATGACTATTTCGAATAAAAATAAATAAAAGCATAAAAAATAGAAAAGGAACCCATGCACTTATGATTAAATTATCTTTATCAAAAGAATGTAAAGGCAGAACTCTATGATTTGAGTAATATTTTATATCTAATTTAAAGAAAATGAGTGATAATGTATAACATTATTCATGTGTCTATGTAGATAATGTAATTAAAAGTGTTGTTGAGAATGTGGTAGCTTTTCCATAATTGTTAAAAGGGAAATAATTTGACAGACGAGAATCTAGGGTCTTTGTCCCTAAATATAAAATTAACAACTTGAGGGTCTTGTTTTATAAAATGGAACAATAGTCTAGTTTTTTATTTGAGGAGTAAAAAGACAAACACTTTCCTTTAGTTATGTCCTTCATCACACACATAATACTAAAATGGGAAGCTTATAAAAAGAAGTTAACAACAACATATCCAATGGAATTTCATAAGTGGGGTTCAGGGAGGATAAAATGTACGCAAATCTTATCACTATCTCATAGAGATAGAGAGGTTGATTTTCGAAAGACCCTCGACTCAAAAATATCATCCCCAAAAGCAGAAAATACTATATATGAAACCAAACAACTAAAGTGGAAGCAAATGATAGCTTATAAAGACAATAAAAATAACAAATATAAGTGGCAAAAAATAACAACACAATATATAAAGACACGACTACCTCTACCAACCTATTATATCCCAAGGCTATACATCATCCTACCCCTTCTAGCCGCCTAACCTTCTACCCTAATACGCGATCTCCACTCCTTTCTATCTAAGGTCATGTCCTCGGTGATATGAAGTTACGTCATATCCTGTCTAATCACCTCCCCCAATACTTTTTTGCTCTGCCTTTACTCTTCTGTGTAACCCCTAAATCGAACCTCTCACACCTTCTAACAAGAGCGTCAGCACCTCTTCTCTTCATATGCCCAAACCATCGCAGTCTCGCTTCTCTCATTTTGTTTGCAACAGAGGCCACCCCTAACTTTCCCCGAATGATCTCATCCCTAATCTTATCCCCTTGGTATGTCCACACATCCATCTCAACATTCTCATCTCCGCGACCTGCATCTTCTGAATATGTGAGTTTTTGATTGACAAGCACTCCCCCATATAGCAAAGACGGTCTAACCACCATTCTGTAAAACTTCCCTTTAATTTAAGTTTAGGTGATATCTTCTTATCACATAATACTCCATAGGCAAGCCTTCATTTTGACCAAGCTACCCCAATATGCAAAATATAAAATGGGAAGCTTAAAATATATAAATATAAAGTTGGATGATAAATTCACCTCTATATTAAATTAAAATATTTAATAAGTTAAATATTAAGTAGTTCACATTATACTAAATAATAAAAATAGAAAGGTGTTAAGTCAAAAGTTGAATTATACACGATACACGCACAAAGTTGGATTATCATTTTATCCCTATGCTAAATTAAAATATTATAAAAATATTTAATAAATTAAATATTAAATCCTCCATCCGTCCTATTTTATGTGACACCATTTGATTTGACATGGTGTTTAAGAAAGGAAAACTTTTGAAACTTGTGGTATGAAATAATTTTTAGATATGTGTGTAGTTGAGATTCATTTCATTAAAAATAAAAGAAAATTTTTTAAGTTAAGGGACTGTTTGGAAAGTCACCTGGTAATTAGAATTGGAGTAATTGTCAACCTAGTAATTACACAATCTAGTAATTATTTTGACCTGTTTGTTTGCCATAATGTAATTACAAGTGTGTTGTTTGGTTGTACACGTGCAATTACAAAGTTATATTAAATTTTAAAAATAAAAATTAATTATCTAAAATTAAAATTTTATATTTGGAAAAAATAAAGATATTTATAAATAATATTAAATTAAGTATTTAAGATATATATTTTTTTATTAATTGGTAAACATATGTTCTTAACTAATATAATAAACAAATTCATTTATATTTTTTCAATTAGTATATTTTAATTAAATTGATCATAAAAACTAAAAGTACACAATTCTGATGAACATCAGAAAATACATGTTAACAAAAATGTTAATATTATAAATGTTAAATAAAAGGAAAACATAATATCATAACCTTATTCAACAATAAAGTCTAAAAATTAAAATGCTAGCAATCATATCTTCATCTGACATATTCTGAATGTCCAACAACAACGATGAAAATTTCTTCACATATTCTCGAATAAATCTCACTTTTTCAACCATTTCAGTCTGTCTCTAGCAATCTAAGATGAGTTACTTAGCAGAAATTTCTCATGCAGTGCATCTCTCAACTTTTTTCAAGTATTAACCTTGGGTTTGTTTGCACTCTCATCGTCAGCATATTTAGTTCGCCACCACAGAATCCATCCCCACAAAAGTAATGGACTGTCATGATCAACTTATCATTTTTAGAAACATGGACAATAGCAAAATAATGCTCTGAATCCCACAAAAAGTTTTCTAATTCTTTGGCACTACGAATACCATCAAATGACTTTCGTTCAGGAACCTTAATCTTGGCGTGTTCTTCGTCTCTCCTGAGCTGATTTACAATAGTCAGATGGAGTACAAACATCTCCGCCTTTAGATATTCATTTTTCTTTTCCAGACCTTCAATTTGTGCACTCATGGACTCATGAAAAGTATATAGTTCAACCAACTGACATTTTACAGCACCACGACATGCCTGCATCGCAACATTAATGCCCTGAATCTGTTCAGAACATCAATCATTACCTCATCGTTGTATGTCATGTCCAGAAAGGTCACCAATCGTATAACCTTCTCACGTATCCGTCAGAAATTTCTAGTGTTGAAATCCTTCGCTCTGATACTAGTTGTAATGGGATTAACCCTTGTGATCTAACCCATTTAGGCAGTCTAGCACTCTTAGACTCAACTTTTTTCTTTTCCTTAATCTAGCTCAATACTTAGCCAATGACTATGAATTTAGAACCACACAAGCGCATACAAACTAAGTCCTAATTTTATATTAAATTCGTGCCACAAAAAAACACACAAGCACTTAACCTTACAAAATTCGTCAAAGTGAATACATTGCCTGAGGTGGATTTGTTTGTGCCTTTAAATAGGCCACAACACCCAGTCACATGCCAATCATATGCCTTCAGTTTTCAGTTGACATCCTCAATTGATAGACATTAATTTAAATTCGAAGTACAAGTCTTAACTATAATGCTGATAAGCCTACACCGATTAGAAATTGTCAAAACCTCCCAATTGTCCATGCTTGTACAAAGCATACGTGGGCAACCTTTAAATTTGGGGCCAAAACACTGTCTCAGCCGCTCAACTTTGCGTCTGCCCATGTACCTGTGCTATGCCTATGTGTTGTCCTGTACAGCTTGCCATTGTGGTCCAGTTTCTTGAGTCATTGTCCTTGCCTATCACTTAGCCCTCGAACTTGTTTAGCCATGATCACAACCTTGCCTTGCCTTAGCTTTGGTCAACCCTTGTCATGCCTTAGCCACATCTTACCTTGCATGCCTGGACTACACTAATGCCAAGGTCTTTATTCACTTGAACTTAATTTTGACCAAAGTCATTGGGCCTTGGCTAGATTTATCATGTAAATTTCTAGCCGAGCCCAAGCTACTTGAACTATCAAGTTGGGGTCTAATAGTAAAGGCCAAACATGCTATGCATGTTCCTAAAACTAATATCATTTTATGAGAAGTTTCATCTTTCAAAGTTAGATTGCTAATTTATTCCTTCACTAAATTAAAATATTTAGAATATTAGATTAATTAAATAGTAAGTAGTAAGTTTTTAATTACCACAAGGCTTAACTACCATTTCAGGTATGAAAATACCCTTACAATAAATTATATCTAGAACTATTTATTTGTCATGGTAATAAATTTAAAATAATAATAAAAGATGAAAAAATTAGACCCACAATATGAGTATTACCCTTTGTTTGTTTTTTTTCATATTCCACATTTATTTTTTTCATCTTTTCTTCTGTCCAGTTTCTCTCATCCTTTAAATTCTTTATTACTACTAAATATTCCAGTTATAATAATTCTTTGTCTATTAATTTAAATGCAACTCATGTATTTATGCAAAACATAAAAGATTAAATGCATCGATAATCGTTAATTATTGTGCCTTACTTTCTACACAATTTCTCTATGAATGCTCAACTTGGCTAGCAATTGGCTTCTTAAGGCACTTTATTGAGTAGATATTTGAATATAATCTCTATTTTGAGGCTCAGTAATATTATTGAATAGAAACTCTATAACATGGAGATTTTAATTATTTTTCTTTTCTTCTCTCTGCCTTTTTCTATTTAAGCACTTCAAATTTATAAGAGAAATATGAAAGTAACTTTAGGAATTTTTTAAAAAAAATTTATAGTATGAAAAGTAACTTTAGGAATTCTTTTTTAAGATTTAATTCTCCTTGATATTAGCCGTGAAGTGGCTTCATCTTTTTTGAATTATTTTTTGAGGAAATATTTGACTTAAATTATTGTGTTTGAGTTCCATAACTCTTTTCCACTCTATAAATTTTATACGACAGTTAAGGACAAATTTTATACACACACACAAAAGATAAGTCACCTAACGAGGTCTTCACAAAGGTATTATTTTTCTTACAAAATTCTTTAAGGTCTTATTATTACTGTCTCTTTCATATTACTTGATCCCTATCAGTTTGAGACATTCATTGAAAAAACTTTAACTAGAAGAATATTTTATTAATCTGGTCTTATAAATCATATTTTAAAGCTCTTTGACGACTATTACTTTATGTAGTTATTTTGTACCAAGCATATTACGAACACTCTTTTAATCACATTTAATCAGGAGATCTTTACAAAAGTCTTTGTTAAGTCATCCCCATCGATACTCCAACAACCTTTACAACCATGCATAAAGGAAAAATTAGGATAAAGTTAAGCCTGTCAAAAAGAGAAAGAACAATAATAAAAAATTTTAAAAGAAGGATGGATAATATGTCCGCTTAATAAAACAAAAGGTACCAAGTTGTTGGCCAATGTGCTTTATATATATTTGCAATTTGCATGAATTCATACTTTAAAAACCCCCACCATTGGACAATAGTTCAAACTGCAAAGGTATTTTTATCCTTTGACAGAATTTTATACTGTAAAGGACAGTGCACCATGTGCTCAAATTATATTATCTACTAGAAGAAAATAGCCATGGGCCAATGGTGTCTTTGAGCTTCTGTATTATAAAAGGAGCCTCATCTATACTTGGAAGACACAAATTACATAGATGACAATGGCAATGCCTAGTTTACTACCTTTTCTCTTGTTATCTTGTCTTCTTTTTGCTCATTTCTTTTGTTTGGTAGTCATAGCAGAGAGATCTACTTATATTGTTCATTTGGACAAGTCATCAATGCCTAAGATGTTTGCTAGTCACCATCACTGGCATTCTTCTACAATTGAATCCATTAAGATTGCAAATCCTTCTTTACTTAATAGCCACCATCCTGTTCCAAAGCTTCTCTATTCTTATGACAATGTATTTCATGGCTTCAGTGCTGTTTTGTCTAAAGATGAGCTAGAAGCTCTCAAGAAGTCCACAGGCTTCATTTCAGCTTATAAAGATAGGTCTGTTGAAGCCCACACGACACACACCTCCGAGTTTCTTAAGCTCAACCCTTCCTCTGGTCTGTGGCCAGCTTCTGGTTTTGGCCAAGATGTAATCATTGGTGTTCTTGATTCTGGTGTCTGGCCGGAATCTGCCAGTTTCAGAGATGATGGGATGCCTGAGATACCCAAAAAATGGAAGGGAATTTGTCGGCCGGGCACGGAGTTTAATACTTCATTGTGTAACAAGAAACTCATTGGGGCCAATTACTTCAATAAAGGGTTATTGGCTAGTAATCCTGAGGTGAACATTTCCATGAATTCTGCAAGGGACACTGGTGGGCATGGCACCCATGTTGCCTCTATTGCTGCTGGTAATTTTGTCAAAGGAGCATCATATTTCGGATATGCTCCAGGAACAGCAAAAGGGGTTGCACCGCGAGCTAGGCTTGCTGTGTACAAATTTAGCTTTGATGAAGGGGTGGTCGCTTCTGATTTGATTGCAGCTATGGACCAAGCAGTTGCAGATGGTGTTGACATGATATGCATTTCTTATGGCTGGCGCTCTATTCCTTTATATGAAGATACTATTGCAATAGCTGCTTTTGGTGCCATGGCCAAGGGTGTGTTGGTTTCTGCTTCAGCAGGAAACCGTGGTCCTGGTATGGGAAGTTTAAACAATGGAGTACCATGGATCTTCACAGTGGCTTCAGGCCATACTGATCGGTGGTTTTCTGGGAGCCTGACCCTGGGAAATGGTCTCAAGATAAGGGGATGGAGCTTGTTTCCAGCAAGAGCTATTATTGACAATTGGCCTGTAATTTACAACAAGACAGTGTCCGCTTGTGATTCAGCTGAATTATTAGCTCAAGTACCTGATGTTGGACGTAGCATCATCATTTGTCAGAGGAGTGTAGATGCAGATGAAGTTTCTACCCAAATGAGCTCTGTTGCTGAGGCTAGATTAGGAGCAGCCATCTTTATTTCCAATGATCCAGCAGTATTAAGGTCCATTGAATTTCCAAATCCTGGAGTTGTTATAACCCCCAAGGAAGGGAAACAGGTTCTCAGTTATGTTTCAAGGACTCCTGAACCCAAGGCCAGCATTAGTTTCCTGGAGACACATTTGGACTCAAAGCCTGCTCCAGTAGTTTCTGCATCCTCAGCTAGAGGCCCTTCTCGAAGCTACCTGAGAGTGGCAAAGCCAGACATATTAGCACCAGGAGTCTTGATTCTAGCCGCCTGGCCATCTAATACCATGGCAACTACAATTGGTACCAATATAGAATTGGCAACTGATTACCTTCTTGAATCAGGAACATCCATGGCTGCTCCTCACATTGCTGGAATAGCTGCAATGGTTAAGGGTGCACATCCTGACTGGAGTCCTTCAGCTATTCGTTCCGCCATGATGACCACTGCCAACCCTTTGGATAATACTCAAAAACCAATAAGAATTTCCGAGAATAACAAACCTGCTACACCACTAGACATGGGAGCTGGGCATGTGGATCCTAACCGGGCTCTTGATCCAGGCCTCATATATGATACCACTCCACAAGATTATGTTAATCTTCTTTGTTCTTTGAATTTCACAGAGGAGCAATTCAAAACAATTGCAAGATCATCAGCTAACCACAACTGCTCAAATCCATCTTCCGATATCAATTACCCATCATTTATTGCATTCTTTAGCCCAGAGGGAAACTTCACTTTTTTGGAGCAGAAATTCAGGAGGACTGTGACAAATGTTGGGAATGCTGCAGCTAAGTATAGAGTAAAAGTGAAAGCACCAAGGAATTCAAAGGTTTCTGTGTCACCGCAAACATTAGTTTTTACGAAGAAAAATCAGAAGCTGAGCTACAGTTTGACTATTCGTTACAAAGACGATGCAGAACAAGAAGTCCAATCTGGTTCAATCACCTGGGTGGAAGAGACTGGGAATCATACAGTAAGAAGTCCTATTGTAATATCTCCAGAGATAGAGACCTGGTAGTGAAAATCTCTTGCATTTTCGAAGTTTGTAACTGTGAAAAGGATTCTGTCTGAAATAGCCAGATACCCGCTGGAAAAGCATGTGTACTTTGAAGTTATTGTTGAAATATAATTTTTCCCTAAAACATTAAAGCATGACTTGTGCCTATAATGTATTGTGGGCTAGTAAGTACTCATTGCTAGTTGTTTGTTTTTAAGCCAAAGAAAAGTGCCACCCCCAACGAGGTCCTTTTAAATAGAGCAGTTTCAAGAATACGGATCGGGCAATTCCTTCATAAACTGGTTTGCTGGAATTCAATAGTTAACTGCTGATGAACAGACGAATTCTTTTATGATAATCAAAGCTTGTTAATAGGCATGGAATGTATTGGAACAGCTGAAGGAAAAAAAAAGTAGATCTGCCAGATGCATCAAATTGTAGTACTGTGCATCAGGTTTCCATATTGAAATGAAGTCCGGATTCGAAGAGAAATGTCCACATTTGTGTCTTAACTCTATGAAATATGTTATGTAGATATCATTACAAAGACAGTACATCCACTGGTTGACATCTAGGGAGAACCGTCTAGTGTTGACTGTATCAATGAATTCATAAGCAGTACAACTGAGACTTCTAAATTGACTAGTTGTAAATAAACCTCAGACAGTAGCTATGGAAGAATGGATTATCTCGAACCTGAAACGAGATAACAAATGTTGGTTCTCAAATCCTCCTAAAAATATGATATATGGAGCCGGGGGGGAGTCTTTCACCAGGAATTTGGTTCTGAATAATGTGGGTGTCTTTTCTTTTTATGATGATGGTGGTATCCTTCCACCGGCTACTTCTCACTATGGCATAGTTTCTGGGCAACTGTCCGCCCCAAGGCTTAGGAGATGAACTAATATGGACGATAGCGCGTATTGATCAGACTTTTTATTCAGTCTAACCAAAGAAAATAATTATGCATATGGAAGTCTTTCGCCAAGAAGTTGTTCCTTGGTAGTACAGACATAGCTCATAAGCAAAATTTTGCCTGAGCGTACATACAATGTGCAAATAAATCTTTAGACGAGTAAACAGAAAAGTTACCTGAGATCATTCAGCTTTTGGAAATACCTACCCCTTCAGCAGGCATCACCATATATCAACTATTTCTACAGGAGAAAAGGAAAGAGCAGTTTAGATAATAGACTAAATTTCAGCTTTTAAGATCAATAATCTGCATAATAGAAAAAGATTAGACAATAATTTTTTCCTATCAACAACAGATAAGCATAAAGAACATGAAATATCTTGCAGCTTCCTTCTTTTGAACCAGAAAACATTATTGAAACAGTTAAAAAGCATATGATCAATAATCTGCCTCATAGAAAAAGATTAGACGACTAATTTTCCCTATCAACAATAGATAAGCATAAAGAAAATAAAATATCTGAAAGCTTCCTTCTTTTGAACAAGAAAACACTATAGCATCAGTTAAATGCATGTGACTACTACTTACCAGTTTGATGATCCCTTTGTCTAAAATATTTGCTAGTCACCATCATCAGTATTCCTCCACCATTTATCCCATCAAAATTGCAGCCCAACTTCACTTAATTGGAACATCCTGCTCCAAAACTTCACTATGCTTATGAAAATGTCATTCATGGGATTAGTATTGTTTTGTCCAAAGATTAGCTCAAGCTCTCAAGACGTGCCAGATCCATTTCAGCTTATGTAACTGACTGATGCTTTAAATATCTACAGGGGAATCATCGCACTTTCGAACAACCAAATCTTATCAAAGGAAAGGTTGCCTACCATTTAACTCAGCACAACATATAATTTTCTACTTCTCATCATAACTCAATCAAACCAATATAAATTAATCAAAACTATAGCTGGATCAGCTTGCTACACTTTCCCAAGTGCCTTTGATTTTCTTTTGGTATGATACGTATACATACAAACTTAAAATGCTTAAATAATAATATTAAAGGACTTTGCTATTAATATTTGGTTCCTGTATTATGTGCATTTGGAAAAAAATTTCAATATCAATCTTCAGCATAAATCATATTGTGGCTCCTATCAGATATAGGTAAATACGGAGCAGAAGTTATCAACAGGAATAAATTTTGCACAATCAAGAGATTTTGAAGCCATACTTCTTTTGAATTAAACAAAAATAAAGCATCGATAAATGTGACAAAAAATCTCACCACTGTTCTAATGGAATTAAAAAGATAGTTGTACAAATGATACTTGGTACCATAAATATGGGAACCATTATCTAAGGTTTTTTTTTTATTCTCGTGATCTTTGGATTCCAACCCAACGTGCAAAATCCACCCACCTGGTAAGAGAGGAATAAAGATTTAAAAAATTAGAAGATAAAAGAAACTTCCAAAGAAAAACCTTAGTGGAAAGAACTTATACATCAATGATCCCAAAAAGGTATTGCCAGTTCGAAAAACGAAGCACAGTGCACCGAGTATGATCTTGTTCTTGTGTAGCAAGGGCTCCAATATTCGTTGTTCGATAACTCCAGCAAGGATTTGGTACCTGATAAAGGAATAAAATATATAAATGAAATGGCATGGGACTTCCAAACATTATTTTTTGACATATAGAGCTCACGTGGGGGTGGAGTGGGGTTTATTTTTTTTGGCTATTACTAGCTTCTTCCTTTGCATCAAGAGGTTACTCCGTATTGCATTCATTTACTCTGTGATTTTTCTACTACCTAACTACTTATGAATACATCGCAATTGAAAGGGGAAAATCTGTATAGGTTATACATTGTTATCAAACTAAAACGCCATGGATGAATATCAATAAATTAAGGAGCAAAATTAGTTAGATCATTCACAAGCTGTCGTCCATAATAAAAAGGAGACGAGATTCCAGCCTTTCATACGCTGTAATGCTATTATGACACATGAAGATGACAGAACCTTATAAGTGTGAAATCTAAGAACACTTTGTATATGCTTAGCTCCTTATAGCACAAGCTATATTTTAAGGCTTGACACTGTAAACAGACCCAAGTTCTTCTCAAGAAGTTTTTTAAACTAGGTTTAGCCACATTAACTTTATAGCAAAAACTGCCATAGCAAGCTTATGCGCCTTATATAGTGTATTATCTGGTGAATCTAGGAGCTCTATCCAAAAAAGGGTCATGTGTAAAATGACCAAACAAGGGTATCTCAGAAAAAGATAGTAATGAGGAAGAGTACATGTTGGAAGAAAGATGACAAAGGTGTTCAGTTCAATTAGAAAAAGTAGTTCTTATGGCAAGAGAACTGGCAGCCACAGAAGAAACTCTTATTTCATACTGTAAATGGATAATCTTGAACCACATTGATGAGGAAAAAGAGTGAAATTCCTCTAAATACTTCTCCATACTAAGAGATGGAAGAAGCTGATCACTATTTTGAATGACATTAGTTCTTGAAAATGTGAAATACCTAAGGTTGCTTGAGAATGCCATGTAAACACCATATGCAACACTGCTTGACAGAACTGGTAGATTCTCAGCTTCACCAGCAAAGGTTTTATCAATAGCCTTCCGTGCGTTGATTAAAGTATTTGTTACACCTGTGCCAATCTGGAGAAAAGAAAAAATGAATCAACTAAAAGCATCGAAGGGACAACAAGCTAGCTGATAATAACCAAGCTACAGAACAGTTCAGAAATGACCAATGGGCTTAATGGTTTAATACAAAGTCATTTGCAAAGGAAGAAGTACAAGGAGTAGTTTGCAAACAGAAGAATGCAAGAACACATGCACATAATCCCAAAGAGAAGATTATGCAGACAATCTCAGGTAAGCACATGTGTAGACATATATACAGATAGAACATACAAGAATCGGAGGAGATAAAACATCCAAAAACAATATTGACTTGTCATTTACGTTCAAAAACAGTACCGGATAAGAATATATAAACAGCAACATTCCACATGATATCGTTAATGAACGACTTGAAAGAGACGGATATAGAATATCTGATGCAAGTCTGTAACAGTGTTACTTGAAATTACACTTTTCCTAGATCATGAATTAGGACTTGGTGGTAGCCATTTTCCTAAGTATGAAGCAGGAAACTGGAATAAGCTCTTAAAATCAAATAAATGCTTCAACAAAGATAAAGATGTCAAGTACAGTCAGAGAAATTAGCCAAATGACATCAAACACATGAACAGAAGATTTTTAAAAAAGGATTCTCAATCATGGTCCTAATTATAGGTGAAAGACAGCTTTTATCAATAAAGCCAGCTTATGTCCACTAAAATATTGGCATTTTCTCGACAAGTGTATATAGAGGAAGTGGATCTCCAATTGTTCATGGTGTAAATCTTCGCAAATGTTCCTAACAGTTGACCAAACCAAAAAAAAGACCTAAAAGTCAAAGCATACGATAACAGTATACTCAATTATGACTAAAAAATTGGAGTACATCTTGTGAGTTCCAAAATATTTTTTTGTCCACGAAGAAGAAAAGTTCTTCACAGACTTACCAGAGATGCACCTGAACCAACTGCAAATAGTTTGACTCCGTTTCTCTGCAGGGCAAGTTAGACTATTTTAAGCTTCATAAATACATACAACTTGCAATAAAATATGATAAACTTATTACAAATTTGTCAAATGTATTACCACTATGGCGCCTAGTCTCTGTAAAAATGAATAGGAAGTACCAGGCAACACAACCTGAGAACAGGATAAACACAAAGTTCAATCAGTTACGTGTATCGGGAAACTAAAGGCCATCCCCTACCACACAAAAGGAACAGTAAAGATTATTAAAGAAAGATTTTAATTTCATTAATCATAAACCTGAAATGCGTTGTCTGGACAGTTGTAGAAAAGTTTAGTAAGAGTCCCAGAGCCAACTGCAAGAGAAGGACGGAGGATAACAGTAGGAGCTGGGAGCCAGACTAGCATGAAATCAGCAACAATGGCCATAACCTGAGTAAAATACACGTCATGCCAAAGTCAAGTTTAGCATTTTCAAAGAAATATTTACTTCTCCAGCAACAAAGAGCAGTGTCAGCAAAAGAAACTATGGCTTTCCATGGTTGCCCAGAAAACTGAGGACAAAATTGTTCCCACCATCAACTGTACCAAATTTCATATCAGAATGCATTCAGTTAGAAGTTGAGCACAATCTGCTTGATCTTCGACAGACTACCTTATAATATGCTCAAGACATGTTGAAATAGTCATAATTGCTATGTGAATATGAAACAGACTTGTTTTGCAGCTCTAGCTAGATAAAAAGATTCATTTTCTTCACCCTATATTATTTTACCATGTCGATAAGGGCTTTAACTAGTTCAACTTCAATACTGTATTAAATATGTTTCAGCCCCATTTATGGAAGAAATTGTACCACATCAGCACAGACAAAATCCAGCTCCTTCATGAAATTCTCCCTACGCTTCTCCAGCTCTGCAGCACTCTGAAACATAAACACGCAATTCAGTTATCCACATGACTGTTAAACTGTGGATAACAGATCAATGACAAACACAAAGGACTTTTAACGATAGACAGACTAAGCTTCAACTAGCTATGACTAACTGAACAAACCAAAGGTCATTTTACTACAAATGTTAAATGTCTCAACCTGACTAGTCATTACACTTCAATCTTCATGTCAGTAGCATTCATGGAAAATGGAGAAACATGTACAAGAAATTAAAATATGCAACTGCTACATTGAAATAAAATACAGAACTCAGACCGCATGGGTACATCAAATCCATTTACTAGTTACTTTTACATCTTTTCACGTAAACCATTTACACTACTAGTCCTCTATTCCTTTTCTTTTAAAAACTTATTTGATAAAACCACCATTAGTCTCCTTAGGGCATATTACAGGATCTAGTAATAGGACTTCTTTTCCATTTCCAGTAAGTCCAATTCAAAAAAGTCAGTTAATTAACATTGGAGAATGGAGATGTTACAACATAATTATTCCATTCATTTCAAGAAATCTTCCAATGTCTGCATCAACTCTTAGGAGTGGTTTGATATGCAGGATAAGTTGAATAAAGTTATACCGTCAGCCAAACAGAGTATCCCATATAACTTAACCTCTAGCTAGAATGGAAATACAAAGAACTTAACCTTAGTAAATATTCCAATGCCACACTCAATAGCAACTTTAGTCAAGAATAAATCATCAGCCAGCAACCGTTCCCTAAACCCACCAAAGCTCAGCAGCCACCGGAGCACCGGCGACTTTTCGAGCTCTAAAAACCGGTGAACGACAGCCTGAGGTATCTTCCCGGCTTCAATTGCCGAAGCTAAGTCCTTAGGCAAGCTGTCCAATGTTCTTTCCGCTTCAGCTAAAGCCATTAATGCTTCTTTCTTGTTCCTATCCCCTGCGTTTTCGTCATCCTCCTCTCCGCCATCTCCTCCTCCTCCCTCGCCGCCGCCGCCGATGTTGCCGCCTCCATGGTGATTACTGATGGTGGAGAATACAGGGAAAGAAGTAGGAGGAGGGTGAAATTGAGCATTAAGTGAAAAAGCTGAAAAATTGATTGGGTAAGTGAGGGATGAGAAACGAAAAGTTGAAGATTGGTGGCGGCTGAAAGAAGTGGTAGAGAGGTAGGAGGTGGCAGTGGCGGTGGCGATGGCCGCCATTTGGGGTAGTGGAAGTTGTGGACTATAATGACAGTTGACAGTTAGCTTCTTTTTCCTGCACTTTCTCTCTATTCTGATTCTGATATTAAAAAATAAAAATTAATAACTCTACAAACTTTATGTGAGTAGTATATAATTCTCTCTCTTAGTCCTAAACAAATCTTCCATCATTTTGGCCCTACATTCCTCTTTTTCGATTCATTAGTGTGCATAGTTATATTTTGATTATTTATAATTTGTAATTATATTATTGTTTCAGATGCATTTAGTGTACTTTTCATTAAAAGTAACTCTAATATAAAAATAATATCTAAAAATAGTGCATTAATTGTGTAACAATATCTTCTTAAAAAAGAAATGTTCATATATATATATATATATATATATATATATATATATATATAATATCAATTTCCCTAGCTGATTGAAAATCAATTTTATCTAATATATTCAATATCAAATATAAAATGTATTTCCTATCGATTACAATATATCAAACATATATATATCTGGTATTAAATATAAGCTACTACGTTCATCAATTTCTCTAAGTGTCATCACCATTGAGTAGAGAATAGCGAGAGAAAGAGGTATGCAAACGAGAAAAAGGGGAGGAAATTTAATATTTCCTCTGTCTCATTTTAGTTGTTATAATTTTTATTTTTAGAATTAAACTATGTAGATTTTGACTAAATTTTAAAATATATATGAAAATAGTTACAATCAGTAATACTTTTCTTATAGTTTTTGAATATCTAAATTTTTATTTTAAAATATCAAATTAATTTAATCTAATTTAATTTTATAAATTAGTTAAATTTACTTTTGAAAAATGCAATATGACAAGTAAAATAAGACTGAGGGAGTAAACTATTAAGTGATGAGTGATTATGTAATTATTTAAAAATATAGTGAGATTTAACAGATGATAGAGATGCTTGTCCATTTACTTATTTTTTCAAGATTAATTAGTCCTGATTATTAGTGTAATATATCCAAAATATAATAATAACCCTTAAACATGTTAGTCATACGTGATCAGATTAAGGGAGTGGTCCATAAAGTGTAATGTTCGCTTGTGTCTGTCTGTATCAATACAAGGCCCTAGGATTATGGTTAAAAAATTAAATTGAGTCACAATTCTAGCTAAATCGATTAAAAAATTTGATATTTGATTTAGTTTGTTTATGTTTGCTTTTTAAATTTTGAAAATTGATACTATTTGATTTGGTTTTGACTTTACTTTAAAAAATCTACAAAATAATCAAATTGAACTGAATAATTATATATATAAATTTTATAATTATTTATATAATATTCATAAATAATATTTAATATATAAATATTTTTTTATATTTACTGATCCAAAAAATCCTCACTAACAAAGTGAGAGTTAATATAGTCAACCAACTGAACTACTAAGATTTCTTTCTCTCTGTACATTCCTTATAAGGTTTGGGCAATCCTCCTCCTTTTGAGCTAGCTTTTGGGGTGTGAGTTAGGCCCAAGACCTAATTTTACATGGTATCAGAGCAGGACCCATCTCACCCAATGTTGGGCCCCGAAAAATTGCCCACGCTCCAGATGCTAAGCACTGGGCGTGAGGTGGGGTATTGAAGAATGACAAAAAATCCCACATTGGTGGTTAATGAGATGGGTGGACTCCTTATAAGGCTTGGGCAATCCTCCTCCCTTTGAGCTAGTTTTTGGGGTGTGAGTTAGGCTCAAGACTTAATTTTACGGTCTACTTACAAAAGTGTGAACTTTTTATCTTATGATATAATTTAGTTAAACTTTACGTTTCAGTTTAAGAGTGCATTTTTATCCAACTTTTCTATGACTTCATGTAAGTAACATTTGTCAGGTAGCCAATGTTAAATTTTTCTTAAACTTGCTAAACTTTATCGTCGTGTTCTTTATATGGACATCCGAGGCCAGGGGTCCATTCCCTTGACCCGTACCGATGAGAATTACGTTTATTTGTTTTCTTCTCCTGAGCATCTACTTTATTCATTTTTCTTAATTCTCTTATTTAAAGTAATAATACAGTTGAAACATAAAGAGCAAAATATTGACTGTAGAGGATAAGCACAAGTATAAAAATATGGCCATGAATTCAATCCCATATCCATATCTGTGATCCAAAACAAATAAAATATAAAGGTGTGATCCATGATCTTTTTATTTCCACAAGATAGTGACTATACATAAAAGCAAAACTTTAGTGGTAACAATCATCTTTCTCATTAAGCCCACATCTCCAAACTATATGCACCTCCTCCATTCAAAATTTCAGATACGTTGAAATAGTCGCCATGTGTGGAAGTTGGGCCCAATTACCACCGTCATTCAAAAAAATTAAATGTGAACAATACTATAGGTGATATTTAGTTTATTTCTCTCTTCTTCTCTTTGTGTTTGAAGATAAATGCAAATAAGAAATCAAATCATTCATTGGAAACTCAATAAATACGGAATACACATAGATACTACTAGTTTTTATTGGTAGAAAATTTTCAAACTCCCCAGGGAAGAATAATTGGAGACACACTAATGTGGTTTCCATTCTCTTCAACCCAAGTGATTGAACCATAATTAAAAACAAACCTCTCATGACCTCTGCCTCCATATCCAATAGTCAAAATGTAGCTCTTCTTCTCATATTTTTTCCCAAAGGTTACAACTTGTGGGGATACTGATATTTTGCTGTATATTTAGCTGCACCTGAATCAACTTGATTTGAGCCGTTGTGGTGATTGGTTGATGATCTAGCGATGATTTGAATTCGGATTCTGGGAAATTCATTGAGCATAGAAGATTGACATAGTCTTGTGGAGTAGCATCATATATTAGTCCGGGATCAAGTGCTCTGTTGGGATCAATGAACCCCGATCCCGTGTCCAAAGGTGTGGTTGGTTCATTGGTAGTAGCAACAGTGATTTACTTTTGAGTGTTATCCAAAGAGTTGGTATGGTCATTATTGCTGATTTAATAGCTGATGGACAACACTCAGGGTGTACAGATTTTAGCATTGCAGCAATTCCAGATACATGAGGACTAGCCATGGATGTGCCTGATTCGATGTTGTAGTCACATTCCAAATCCATACTAGGACCTACACGGATCACAGATACCTCAAGTGGCCAGGCACCTACAATCGACACCCCTGGTGCCATTATATCCGGTTTTGCTATTCCAACATAGCTTTGAGCAGGTTCTCTACCAAAGGAATAGGCGAGTTTGGGTGCAGGTGTGACCACATCTTCATATGTCTCTTGAAAACGTATACACAGTAGGGTGCTCAGTAGTCCTATGTAATCTTTCACATCCTTGGTGTTAGTGCTAATCCTGTGTTTTTTGACTGATGACCAAATCACAGATAACACATCAAAAAAGAAATAAATTCCTTCTAAAGGATGATATGCGGACTAAATCAGATTGAATTAACCAAGAGAAAATCAATCAAGGTTAGCAAGATTGAAGGAAGATCTCAAGAGCACAAGAAAATCAATCAAGGCCAGCAAGATTGAAGGAAGATCTCAAGAGCACAAGGAAATCAATCAAGGCCAAGTGAGATTGAAGAAAGATCTCTTTCGCACAAGGAAACCAATCAAAGTCAAGCAAGACTGGATCAATCAAACTTAAAAAGAAAAAGAAAGACACCTGACGCACAAGGAAATAAAATCCTGACAGAGGAACAAATCAAGGAAAAGATTTGGCAAATCAAATCCAGATCAGAAAAGCATTGGAAGACGCTGACTTGATTGAGCCTAGCTCTAATTCTTGGAAAGAGGATCACTATCTCAATCCAAGGATCAACTCCCTTGGGATGTCATCTCTTCCACATAAAAAGAGACATACAGAATATCCAAAATCATACAAGCCTACTGCAACAATACTTTCTTCAAAACTCTTCATCTTTAAGAAAAAACTTGTAATTCTTTTGTTTTACTGTGTAAGAAAAAAGAGAGAAAAAAGAAGAAAAACATATTGAAAGAGCGAACTGTATCAAAAGAAAAAGAAAAAAAAAGAGTTGTTTATTTCGTTTCATTCATCTGTAACCACAAAACTTTTGAAAGACTTGAAGAGATATCCCTTGCAATCCAAAGGGACTGGACGTAAGATCCACATTGGATCTCAATCAGTATAAAAATATCTAGTGTTGAATTTTCCTTTACGTTCTTTACTTTCTGTTTTTTGCTTTATCTGTTATAGTCGACTATCTTCTAAGCTAGTTGACTATTGTCTCTGTTCTTAAACTGAAAAAATTCAATTCACCCCCCTCTTGCACTTTCACTTTGGCCCGATCACAACTCCATGGTTGTGAAATGATTTAGAGTTGAGTGCTCTTGGATCAGAAGAAATGTAGATAGCTTCCTAAAATCCAACATTTGTTAAACTGCATTCATTTGAAAGGAAAATCCAATAGCAAGATCAGAGGAGAAATCCTTCAGACCATCACAAACGATGACTTCATTGGAGGGTGCGAAGACATCGAATAACAATTTAGTTGAATTGCAAGAAGAGGGTCTTGTTATACATCTAGCATGTATCCTTGACAATTGCTCTCAAGGGAAACAAACTATAACTCCTAATCCATTGCTCGTTGCCTAGAGCCAGAGTCCCTGCAAAGGTTCGGTCTGTGGTACCTGATCCAACAGTCATGATCCACGGGGCTCCATTCACTAGAGTTCCAAAATCTGGACCGCGGTTACTGCTGAACCAGTAACTAAAATGTCCTTCATCATAGCACCAATTTAAAGCCCCAATTGTTATATTGTCTCTATATAACGGAACATGAGCGGATCCACTAGAAATGGATATTATGTCAACTCCATCTGCAATTGCTTGATCCATACCAGCAATCATATCTAAACTGGTTACTGATCCAAGTTCACGCCATGATACATTGTAAATAGCCAACCTAGCAGGGAGAACAACACCTTTTGTTGTTCCCTTGGCATATCCAAAGTAGAAAACCCCTTGGACATAATTTCCTGTAGCAATTGAGGCTATATGTGTACCATAACCCCAAGAATCCCGGGCAGAAATTGTGGTAAGATTCACGTGAGGATTCTCAACTACAGCTCCCTCGTAAAAGTAATTAATCCCAATGATTTTTCTGTTACACAATAAAGAGTTGAAATCAGTGTCTGTTCTATAAATTCCCTTCCATCTTTTGAGATTTCAGGCATACCATCATCCCTAAAGCTAGGTGATTCGGTCCATATTCCCGTGTCCACGACACCAATAATGACATCTTTTCCAAAATTAGTTGGCCAAAGACCAGAGGAAGGATTGAGCTTAAGGAACTCAGGGGTATGTGTAGTTTGGAATTCAACCAGTACGTCTTTATGAGCTAAAACAAATCCTGGAGACTTTTTCAAAGCTTCTAGTTCGTTTAGGGACAAAACAACACTGAAGCCATGAAATACATTGTCATAAGAATAGAGAAGCTTTGGAGCAGGATGATGGCTATTAAGTGAAGCAGGAGTTACAATCTTGATGGATTCAATTGTAGAAGAATGCCCGTGATAGTGAGTATGTTGCGGAAGCCGAATATATAGTGAGTGATAATATCACAACTACTATATCTAAAGATAGCTAATAAATAGTAAATTAGACAATAAAAAAGAATACCAAATATTTACGAGGTTCGGCAAAGTTTTGTTTTCTTTTTGCCTACTCCTTAGACACAATCAACCAATGTTTATTTCACTCCAAAGAATACAAGTGAAATACTACAAGAGAGAAAGATGAACAAATGCCTTAGAAGATGAGAAGGCAAGTGAGAGGTGTGTTACAAATTAACCAAGAGCTACCTATTTATAGGCATGAATTCTTGCTCTTGATGTCATCCATGACATCACTTTCTTGTTCTTGATG
>JBCEWC010003493.1:0-30119 GCA_038996855.1 Solanum aculeatissimum
TTGATCCAAAAATCTAACGGAGGGTATAAGTGGTCTATTTTGCATAGTTCAGGGGCAATTTTGACCCTTTTCCGTATATAGAAAAATGGATATGTAGAACATCATGAAGCATCATTTTGTTAGTGAAGATACACCAGGCCTCCACTGTCTTTGAGTTGCTTTTTACCATTTTTTAGTATGTACTATGTTATAAATGAATCTATGAATCTATACTTAGTTGCAGGTTCACTTGAATTTGTCGGTTTGAAAAAGCTTTATCGCTTATCTTTTATTAAGGTTGATGTACTTCTCTCTGATACATTCTTGTAAATTTGTCAGGTCTGAACAGCTTAAGCATTGAGTCTCATCTGCGTCTCTTGGCCTTGACGGCTCTTGGAAGCTTCTTTTACACTTGATGCTGCCATTCCGGCTCAGTTAACCTTTATGGTGAGCAACAATTATGAAATGATGATACGAGTAACAAATATCTTTTAAGTTAATAGTGCTGAAGGTTCTGATTTTCCTCAAGTCTAATGTGTACAAAAGCTGGAAAATCATGCTCCTGAGCAAGAATCCCGCTCGGAGAAGATCCCAAATTTGAGTTAATTTATTCTTCATTCTTGCGTAATAAGAAAATTTTGTAAAAGTACTTGAGGAGGAGGTTGAATTCCTTGTAATTATTCACTTAGGAAAACATTGTCTTGTATATGTATGAAATTTGAAGTCCTGAGAAATTATTGTGTCATGAACTAATGCATTAGTTAGATCTGTATGAGTAGAACTTTTGGGGGTTTGCTTCTTGTTTTTGTTTCCCAATTATACATCAGAACTATTTGATGCTTCAATGCCAAAATTGTACTATCCATTTCTGTTCAGTAGATAAAGGTATTGCAAACTGCAACACCTGAAAGCGATATACTGTCGGTGTGAGATCTATTACACAGGTTCATTTTCCTGAGGAGATAGATTATGCTATCATAGGTATTTTACCTTATAAATAATTTGATTTTTAAACCATCCGTGCATTGAATTTCAATTTTTGGCTCGTGAGATAAAGGATAGTAATCTTGAGATAAAAGTAAATGTGAAATTATTTCATCTTGGGCTTGGTTGGATTGTTGTCTCCGGAATAAGCAGTATTAATATTAATTATTAGTTATATAACAAGTGTTGTTTCTTATGTTAAAGTTGTTGCGCTCAGAGATTGTATAAGTGGGCTACTTTATATATTAATTAAAAACTACGTTCTGCCATTCACGAGCTATATATTTTTAAATTAAGCATTCATATTACTTTGAAACTGCTGTTCAAATGGTTTGGAAATATTTTATTTTAAATCGAGTCCTCGCCATAATGTTCCTTTTACGGTAGTGAGCATTTAATTTAGAGAGTCCCAGTCCCAATTCTGTTTCATATTTTATTTGATCAAAACAATTGTCCCCTGTTTAAGATCAGACATCTTTAGGGTTGCTGATTGATTTTTTAAAATTTAATTATGTTGTACAGAATTCGACTGACACGAGTCAAACTTGTGCAGCTAACAAATGGCTGCAGCAATCAGCATATTAGGTCACAACTGGAGAACCCAATAATTAACAGGTATATACTACTATCTCTTGTCTTTGTTTTTCTTTCAAAATGATTCATATAGTTAATTTCAAAATATACTATAGTTTCTGCTTTTGCATTCACCTTCTAGGGGAAATGCGCGTTGAGTCTATGCATTTTTCTATCTTCATAATGATTTTGTCATTTTATTGCATTTTCTAATTTTCTTTACCTTATTACAAGGAAGGAGAAGTAAACAGATTTTGAAATTCAAAAAGCGTGATGAAATAATATTATTACTACTTGGAATTAAAGTGATTGAGGTAATAACTTGGTACTATTAAAATTAAAACGTAGCTTTTAAGTGAGATAAACTATTAATATCTCAGGATTGTCGTTATTCTTTTGGTACATCTCCCTAACCCGTTTTACTCATCACATTCAGCGAGCAGCCAACGTGTCAAATTAAAAAAATCATAAAACACTGTAATACTTGTAATAATAATATGCACTTTTTAATTTAATGGAAGACGAGTTTAATGTCGGTATGGTTATTATTGAGTAAAGTTTTCTTCTTTTAAAATTTGCGAGCCTAGTGAAGAGAAAGCATGGAGGACTCGAAGGGACCTTTGCTAGAAGCAGTGGAAAGTATAAGCTCTGATCTTGAAGACCTATTGTCCGACTCAAGATTGCAGCATTTTCAGCGGCTGGGGAGGGCCTCTATCGTCGAATTTAGAAATCTGTTTCGCCTAGCAGCTCCAGCAATCATTGTTTATTTGCTCAACAATATTACTTCTATGTCTACTCAAATATTCTGTGGTCATCTTGGTAATCTTCAACTTGCTGCTGCTTCACTTGGCAATGAAGGTATTCAACTCTTGGCTTATGGCGTCATGGTAAGATTTATGTTTCTGGAACAGAGTACTATTTTTACTAATTTGATTGACAGAAATTTCAATAGGGTTACCTTTCCTTGTTGTTAATCGACCTAGCATATGAGCACAGCTTCTTTGGATGGCTCAAGTTTCATATGCTCAGTCCCAATTTATGTGGTATTGTTCGGAATAAAATTGATATCCTTGTAAAAAGTACTATTAAGTCGAGATGAAAAAATCACTATCAGGAGTTATTGGCTCTCGAAATCCGAAACATAAATTGGGATTGGGATACAGAGAGTGGTAATTTTTACTTCTTATCGAAATTATGTGCTAATTGTTAATTTTCTTGGAGCAGTTAGGGATGGGGAGTGCAGTGGAGACACTATGTGGGCAAGCATATGGAGCTCACAAGTATGAAACATTGGGAATATATCTTCAAAGGTCGACAATTCTCCTTATGTTATCTGGGATACCGATTATGGTGGCTTACTTATTTGCAAAGCCAATTTTAATCTTACTAGGAGAATCAGAGAAAGTTGCATCAGCGGCAGCGTTATTCGTTTATGGTCTAATTCCTCAAATATTTGCTTACGCTGCCAATTTCCCCATCCAGAAGTTCTTGCAGGCCCAGAGTATTGTGAATCCTAGTGCATATATAGCAGCAGCCACATTAGTCCTCCATCTTTTCCTAACATGGATTGTGCTTTACGTATTTGAGTGGGGATTATTCGGAGGAGCCTTGGTTTTAAGTATTTCATGGTGGATAGTAGTCATTGCGCAATTTGTTTACATATTGTGGAGCGATAAATGCAAGAAAACGTGGAACGGGTTTAGTTCCCAAGCATTTTCTGGGCTGTGGGATTTTTTTAAGTTGTCAGCTGCTTCATCTGTGATGTTGTGCTTGGAGACATGGTACTTTCAGATTTTGGTTTTGGTTGCTGGTTTACTTCCAAATCCTGAAGTTGCATTAGACTCTCTAGCTGTTTGGTCAGTTAATATCTTGTTATAAATTAGTTACCCCTGCATTTTGTTTTCCTCTTGGGTTGATGGTGGAATTTGTTTGCAGTAATACGATTCTTGGATGGGTGTTCATGATATCTATTGGGTTCAATGCGGCAGCAAGGTTAGCGTTCATACATATTATTTATTGCAATTATTTGTGATTTTTAGAATTGAACTTGTTACCTATGAACTGCCTACGCCCCTGTGCTTACAATTACATGAACTCGGTTAAATTTGTAAGTATTGATTTTTATAAAAATTGCAGTGTGAGAGTGAGCAATGAATTGGGAGCAGGGCATCCAAAATCAGCCTCATTTTCTGTTTGGGTGGTGACATTAAGCTCATTTGTGATTGCTGTAGTGGCTGCCATAATAGTAATGATGTTTCGCGATGTGATGAGTTATGCATTCACTGGAGGCGAAACTATTGCTAAAGCAACCTCAGAACTTGCACCACTCTTGGCTGCCTCTATAATTCTTAATGGCATTCAGCCTGTTTTATCTGGTGAGTGTTCCATCTACCTTTTCTGTTTAATGTTCATGTAAATTTACTAAACTATTTCTTGTGTTCGAAAAAGTCATTAAAGTTTGCCTTCATATCATAAAAAATCACTAAAGAATTTTCTTGTAACTAAAAATAAATAAATCATCAACATTGCCATAATGACTTTATGTGATGTTTAGGCAAAATTGAGTGATTTTGTTATTATAAAAACTAGTTTAACACTTTGGTTCGATGTATGGACTATTAATTAGAATTATCTTCAACATTGTTTTGAAATTATGGTAGTTGAGAAGCCATTTTTAGTCTACAAAAATGTACTCTCTACTTGTTTTGTGAACACAATGCAAAGAAATAGAGGTTGCACAGTTTTGGGCAAAATTTCAAACAAAAACAACTGTAGATATTGAACGCAGACATGAAGGATAAACAAGTAGATATTTTTTTATTCAATGGAAAGGAGAAATCCAATCAGAACACTTCCATGTGACTTTTGTTTGGATACTTTAGAAATTTGATTTGACAAGGAGAACAGGACAAATATATTATGGAACACAGTACCCTGTGTATTTTTTAATTAAGACTATTTAGAACAAGACGAATAATAGTGAGCCAGGAAAGATGAGAAGATTGAATAAAAGACATCTTTTAAGTCTCGATTTTGGTTTTGGTGACTTTCATATTTGGTTGAAATTAATTAGAAAATGAATTTTTTAATTGAAGGTGGAAAATGGTACTAGTATTTAGAGATAAATCTCAGTTGATCATGACTTAGTTCGAGTATCTAGATAAAATACTCTTACAACTTAATGCGTATGAATGTCTGGTAACAATGACTATTTCTGATTATTTATTTATTTATTTTTTCCCAGGGGTAGCTGTTGGTTGTGGATGGCAAAGTTTTGTGGCATACGTTAACGTGGGATGTTACTACGTTGTTGGCATTCCATTGGGTGTTCTTCTTGGCTTTCACTTCAAACTCCAAGCTAAGGTATATATATACACATTTATATTTTTTATTATCTGATATTTGTTTAATCATTTGAAATAATGTGGACAAATGAATAAAAAGTTATTGAGATTTTAGTTTATATTATTGAAATTAAAACAAATTTGTTTAATTAATTTGGGTAAAATATGTAGGGATTATGGCTGGGCATGTTTGGTGGAACAACAATGCAAACTCTTATCTTAGCATGGGCCACTTATACAACCAATTGGGACGAAGAGGTAGGTTTTCTACAAATGCAGAGGATTTTTCATGAGGTGTCTTGTATCTATATTAGGGCTTTAAAATATTTAAATTCACATTGTAAAAGGATAAAATATTCTCTAATTAAGAAGATTTAATATTTGGTTAAGCTAGCATCTGTCTCTCGAAACAAGAAAATGTCAATGCTTAACACTAATTAACAATATGTATAGTATAATCATTACGCAACAACCTCTCTACCTCTGAGATAGTGGTAAGGTTTGCGCACATTCTACCCTTCCTATACCCCACTTATAAGACTTTACTGGGATGTTGTTGTTGTTACTCCATGCTGACTAAATCTAGCTCCCTTTCTTTTTCTTTTTCAGGTGGAGAAAGCAAAAAATCGATTAGTTAAGTGGCAAGACAGCAGTTAAAAATCATTGTTGAATGAATCATGAGGAGAATTTTTTTTTTCATAGGAATAGATTAGTGGATTTTCATTTTCCCAAATTCCTATTCATGTAAGTTATACCCACTATTCTCGTCATTGATTTTTACTTGTTCATATTTGACTCGATACATTAAAACATAATAAATAAAATAATATTTATACAAGTAAAGATCAATAGAGGGAGTAGGATCAGCTTTATTATTTTGATATTTGAAGTTCACACTGAACCTCAGATTAAATTCATATTGTGCCTGCAGGGCCCATTTTAGGTGCCGCTCCCAACAGTCCATACTCAAAATTCGAAATCAAGACATTCGATTAAGAGTGAAGTAGTTCCATTTCTGCACCAAAAACCCATTGATGAGTAAGACCAAATAATACAACTTCAGTCATTGGTTTTATGTTGTTCTGTTAGCCGTAGTTGTTACATAATTAATCACTAATAAATAACATATGAATCATAAGGTTCTCTATTGCTGCTTGTAACTTACAATATACAACATTTTTCGAGTTGATTTGAGAAACCACCCCAAACAACAGCAATTTGTATATAAAGTGATGTCGATATTATGTTGATCAAAATTGTAAATAAGGCGACAATTGCAGAAGCAAAAGTGCAAAAATATGCTTCATCTTCAAGCAAACGAAGAATAAATCAAATATGAAAAAGTAGAACAAAGAAATAAAAGATAAACTAGTAGTGTCCAAGAAAAAGATTCTGTACAGAAAAGAGGAATTAGGTTCAAAGTTCCAACATTTTTTTTCTTCTGGATCCCCAGGGAAACCGCATTTATTACCTTTTGCCTTTTGGATACACTCTGAGTAAATACACTCTTGTGCAATATATTGTTCACAAAGCGCACATTAGATAAGCTCGATGTGACAAACTCGAATAATTTCAAACAAGGTGACATTAATAAATAGAAAATGGAGAATGAAGAGTCGAAGGGATAATTAAGATGGATGCGCATCTACTTTCCAATGATCACATCCAATTAGCACTCAAAGATGCCCATTAAAATCTTTTAAGAATAAGAATATAATGAGTTAATACCCAATGCATCGACACAATCTTGAAACCACCAAAAAGAAAAGATTCCAGCTTTAAGGTGTATTTGTATGGGAAATAATCTCTTTTTAATCAAAAATATTTTCTTAGAAAGTGTAAAAATAAGTAATTTTCTTACTCCCAATATTTCAAAATAAATAAATTATTAAACAAAGACAAAATTTAATGATATTTTTTTCATTTTTACTCTATTCAAACTTTAAACACTCATTTAATGTTTTATTTCTTTCTAATACAAAATTCCAAAAAAATGAAGGGCAAAATTAAAAAATTTCCAACATATTTCTTGACAAGTGAATAATTCAATTATTTTTCCCTACATGCTTCTCATTAGCCATGGATCAAAAGCACAAAAAAAAAAGAAAATATCTACTGAAGGGAGGGGTGGCCATTGTGCGGTATGGTATGATATTTAAAAGTTTGGTATGGTAATTTCGATTTTTGATATCTAAATATGATATCACTATCATATCAAATTAGCACGGTATGGTTTGATATTTTTAATTTCAGTTTTCGTATTTTACAGTATAATTGTTCAGTGACCATAATTAATTTTGGTGTATATATATTTTTCAGTTCGGTATATATATATTTCAGTATGGTATATGGTATTTTGATATTTATTTTTTAAATATCAAATACCATTTTGAATACCAAGAAAAATTATAAATTATACCAAATACCATAATAATCATATCAATATAAAAAAAAAATGAATTTCAATATGGCATTTGGTATATACCGTACCATGTCCACTCTAACTGAAGGAATTATTAAAAGGAGGAGGATTTATTTATTTTTGATCTGTGATTTGCCTTACGTTTTAACAGTTTGATTTTTCATCATTCTCTTTTATTATCAAATTTTGCCAACAAAATTTGTTACACTTTCATCTTTGGTTGCTAAGTGTTAATATTAAGTAGGAATAATATTGATCTTCTTTAACATTGTAATTCTATACTTCTGATCTGATACATAAATAACGTCGCTTCTTTCTTGAATATGGACTCGATATAGATTATATCTTAGTAATTTCTTTAAAAAGAGCGAAATATTCGCACTTAATAAGTCTGAATAGAAAGAGTCATCTCTTCTACTATTGCTAATAGTTTTGACACCAGGCGTCTATTGATTACGCTTTAATATGATGATAATGGAGAAAACGCTTTAATACATTTGGTTTAGCTTTTTAGCATGAATCATGATACAAGGACCCAAATACAAATAAACAGGCTTAATGATAGACATTTATAAGTTATGACTCACATCCCATGATGAGTATGTTGGGTTTCAAAAGCATCAATAGAAAATGAATCATTCTCATTTTTTAAGAGTTGTGATTCACGATTTGACATTTTTAAAAAATTATAATTTTTTTTAAAGAAGCCACAATAAATATCTATTCACATTATTCTTTGTTGTCTATAAATATAAGAGTTTGTCTTATTTTTCAACAACGAATTTTAGTATACTTTACTATCATTGAGTGTTTCGCTTACTCCATGGTTTTAGATACCAATGTTTTATCCTGAAAGGATATCTTCCATTAACCTTGGGTACTTGACGGGAATAATTTCCTTAATGAATGAAACACTGTGTATTCAGTAGATTCGATTTTTTTCCTTATCAATATTATTTCTAGTTCTTCACAGATTCTATTTTCATTACTAGTTTTTAGTTTTGAAAATGGCTGGAATCTTTATTGTTTTTTATTGGACAAAGATTTTTGTAAATACAATTTTTTTTAATTTTAAGTGACTTTCTGATGCAGATTGGGCAACTAAATATTCTTAACAATTTTTTTTAAAAATCAAATTATACAAAACAACCTAAGTTTGTCATTTTCTTATTTGCCGCTGATTGAGGATTGCGTTATTATCTTTTTGTGCAACAATGAATTATTGATATTAATCTTTTGACTTTAATTCCCTTTTCCCCACCCCTATTACCTATACAGTCCTTTTTTGCTCGTTTAAAATACACTTAGTTATTACTGGTCCGTCGTATCACTTTCAAAAGATGAAAGAGGTATTGTTTCCTGAATCCAAAAAATTAAGATTCAGTGAGATTTAATTTTGATTCGTATGATTGATCTTGATCCATTAAAAAAGTGAAAAAATTAATTGATTAAGTAGAATGTGCAAGTTATACGAGCAAGTGACGGAGTCAAGATTTTAATTAAGGGAATTCAAAATTTGAAAAAATAAATACATAAATTAATTGAAAAAAATTTGATATTTACTATATATGCATAAAAAAATAATTTTAATTATATATAAATAATATAATTTTTCATTCAAGAAGATTCAAAATCACCTGGATATAGGGTGGCTCCGCTCCTAATGAGTAATGCTAGAACGGTTTACTCTTCTGAAGCAGTGGCGGAACTAAATATAAAAGGAAAAAATAATAGGGAAGTAAATTATTTTATATATATATTAAATATAAAATATTTTAAAGAAATTTCTGATTGAATTTGAAGAATATATACCCAAAATTGTAACAATTTTTGGGCATTCAGCCCTCGGTATATAGGCATGTTAGTCAGTGTATATTTATGTATCATAATGTATATTTAGTGTATAGCTCATGTATAAGTAATATACATTATATAACGGTATATACTTTCTATAACTATATTATATAATTATGTATAATTTTGCTAATTTGGGGCTAACAAAAATTAGACAAAGTGCACCATTTGAAGGCAAATTGACAAAACTGAAGAATCATTGCAAAAATTTTACTATCTCAGATGATAAATGAAAGGGAAAAAGTTGAAGATTTGATAAGACAGATAAATGATAATTCCTGCTAAAGAGAGGTGCAACATCATTTTTTTATTATCCATCTTTATATTTTTCAAAATTGAGATATCAATCTTTAATTATAAATTTAAAATAAAGATCAAAATTTATTTTTTCCATATTTGTACGTAATTGCATTATGGCAATGCAAATTTGAAATTTCTTTTCATTTTTTTACGTAAATTCCTTTTATTGTGCTTTGATATGATGAGTTGTTTGTTTTATTGATGATATGATTATGCTTATTTAACAAGTTTATTTTATGTTACAATTTATTTCAATTATTTACATTGAATAAATGAATTTCTGATGATTATTATGTATGAAAAGTATCGTAGAAGTTTTTTTTAATATATAAAATTTAGTTCTACGACTTTGCTACAATAAATCTTTAACTCAACGATCATTTATGAAATTAACGTTGTTCATTTTGTTTAAAAAATCAAATGCTTTCTATAATACTTTTAATCTTATGTTATGCTACGGAGCAATTACATATATATACAAAAAAGTAAAAAGTTAAAAAAAAAAATTCATGTGTTTATTTTCATGAAAAATAACCTCAAATCAGCGAAAATATACATGACTATACAATACAGTTTGTCAAAAATTATATAAAGTAGTATATTACGTATACATGAACTATAGACTAAATATACATTATGATACACAAATATACACTGACTATACAAAAAGAATTATTTTTTTTTAGTAATTTTTAAAGTTTAGTATCTCTCGATATAATTTGCCCACCCACCTTTAAAACATAAATGTTGTGGTCTCACAAATATTTATAGTATTTAATTTCTTAAACTTTATACGGAATCAAATATACTCAAATAAAATAGAAAGAATAATGCATCATTTAGCGGAAAGGATGTTAGAATTTTAAAAAATAATAATTAAAAGACGTAAATAACTTCTTTATTCATTCTTTAAAGATTCCATCTAACAATACTGATTAATACATATGCCAAAAAGATACGATATTTTCAGTCTACCTACTCATTAGGATGTTAGATTCTACAGCTAGTTGATTCATTCATTAAAAGGCTTTTGCCAGTATAAGTTGGGAGATTTTTTTCTCATATTCTCAAAATGCGATTTTTGTGGCAATATTTTAAAGCTTCCAACATTTGTCCTACAATGGCCATTGCATGAAAACTCTTTGTCCAAGTCTTATGCCATCTGCAAACATATACATTTTTCTCAAAATTGTTTTGCTTCCTCTATGCCTCACACCCTTTCTCTCCTTTTTAATATCATCATTTATGTTTTATTTCTTCTTGCTGATTCCTGTATTCGTGTTTAATCAAACATTAATTGTGGACTATTTAAAATATTATAATGGTGGTAATTTTTTATTTAAATATTATTTTAGTAATGTCCATTTAATTTTTGGTATTCTATATTTTGTTAAATATAAAGTTATATTATTACTGTGATATTATAATTATTCACTGTTTCCCCAACAATTTTCATTTAGAAGATAACAAAGAATTAGAGAAAAAAATGATGTGATTACAAATGCATTTGTTTTGATACAAGTAGTTCAATAGATAAAGTATCTTTACAGATTCCATCTAACAACTCCAACTATACAGTAATTCCATTCTTCACAAAATGACATACATTATGTACCTTTCACTATCTCACATTAAACCTCAACATGAAACCTTCATCTATTATTTATATGCCTAGAAATTACTATGATTTCACTCAACTTCCCCATTGGCATGGGAAAAATTATGGAATCTGAAGCTGAGCAGCCTTTGTTGGCTGCTCATGGGGCGAGCTCTGAGCTCGAGGAGGTGCTTTCCGACTCCCAGTTACCTTACTTTCAACGCCTTAGGTCCGCCTTTTGGATCGAAGTCCAGTTGCTCTTTCGACTTGCAGCCCCTGCAGTGGCTATGTACCTGATCAATAATGCTATGTCCATGTCTACCCGAATCTTTTCGGGACAACTTGGGAACCTTCAGCTTGCTGCAGCTTCTCTTGGCAATCAAGGCATTCAATTATGTGCTTATGGTCTTATGGTATACTTTTATCATCTCTGAATTTCTTTCCTAAAATGATCTGATTATCAATGAAATGCTAGTGGGATATGTTGCTTAATATTTGTTCATTATGCTTTGAAACAGGGTAAACAGAGGACTTTTTGATGACTAAAATATCACATGTAGTATAACTTTTTTCCCCTTATTGATTGCAGCTAGGTATGGGAAGTGCAGTGGAAACTCTTTGTGGACAAGCATATGGAGCAAAGAGGTATGACATGCTAGGAGTCTACCTACAAAGATCAACAATAGTACTTTCCATAACAGGCATCCCAATAGCTGTTGTATATTTATTTTCCAAGAACATACTGCTCGCGCTTCATGAATCGAAACAAGTTGCATCAGAAGCAGCAGTATTTGTGTATGGTCTAATCCCTCAAATATTTGGTTACGCGGTGAACTTCCCAATACAGAAGTTCTTGCAATCTCAGAGTATTGTAGCCCCTAGTGCCTTTATTTCACTAGGGACTCTGTTTGTACACTTATTGCTCAGTTGGATTGTTGTATACAAAATTGGACTCGGATTGATAGGGGCATCACTGGTGTTGAGTCTTTCTTGGTGGATTATTGTTGCAGCTCAATTTATATACATATTGACAAGTGAAAGGTGTAAGACTACTTGGACAGGTTTTCGATGGGAGGCCTTTAGTGGATTATGGCAATTCATGAAGCTATCTGCTTCATCTGCTGTTATGTTGTGTTTGGAGATATGGTATTTTCAGATTCTGGTGTTGCTTTCAGGTTTACTCGAGAGTCCTGAACTTGCATTGGATTCTATCTCAGTTTGGTAAGACTTTGAACCTTCTATTTACTTTGTATGCTACAATATGATCCCTTAACAGTATTTAGTTATATATCATAGTGCCAATACCAACAATTTATTCCACTCTAAAAGGTTAAGTCGTTAATCAACAAGCTATGACTTGATCTTCTTGGCCAACATTCGTCGCGTATTCACATTGATTGTCTTCTACTTGAACTATACACGTATACAAATTGTTGATACGTGTATATACAGAGTCCTGATCCTTTGTCGCTAAGAGGAAATGATTGCAATGGTTAATCTACACACATCTTTTAACTTTTGGATCCGCTTCTTTTGTCTTGAAAAGTTATATTTATTTTTGTAGCATGGCAGTGAACGGGCTGCTGGCCATGGTTTCAGTGGGGTTCAATGCTGCTATTAGGTCAGTTTTTTTCTTGATTATCCATTAACCATCCAGTTTTGTGTAATATATTTCTCAAAGTAAAACTGTTTTGATTAGTGTGAGAGTGAGCAATGAGCTAGGAGCAGGACATCCAAAGTCAGCTGCATTCTCAGCATTGGTGGTGACATTCATTTCATTTGTCATAGCAGTGGGGGAAGCTATAATTGTGCTGTGTTTGCGCAATGTTATCAGCTATGCATTCACTGAGGGTGAAATTGTGGCAAATGCAGTTTCTGATTTGTGCCCTTTTTTAGCTGTCACTCTCATTACTAATGGTGTTCAACCAGTCTTGTCTGGTAACATATTTCTCTTCTCATTAATCTCTTTATTTCTAGCTATCTCACAAAGTAAACTACTGTTTATACCATCTAACAAGAAGTTATTTGTCTTCTGAATTATCTTCAATTACAAGTATATTCTCCTTTATGCGTAAGCTGATCTAACGTGATTATTTCTACTTCTGCAAATGCAGTACTCCCTCTCTTACATTTTATTCTTAATGAAATGATCCCAGTTACACAAATATCAAGTATTATTTTAGATCATAAATTTTAAAAATATTTCTTTTTTCCTCAAACAGTACGTCAAATCAAAAGATATCATATAAAATGGGACACAGGGAATAGTTGGAGGAAACTTTGCTTAGAGGAGTTGTTTGATTCTATCGATGGGATAAGGTGAAATATTTCTACATTAAAATTTGAGATAAAAATTAGTATATTTTATTTGATTGAAATTATAATTAATATACCTTCAATTTCGTGTTACTTTATCCTATTTTTCCAAAGTTATAATTTCAGAAAAGTTAAGAAATATTTTATTTTCAACAGATAATTTTGTCTCATGAATCTAAATAAATTAAATATACTGAGCAAAAAGTGAAAACCCAATAAAAGCCAACTTTAATTTTTTTAATAATAATATTAGACCATCATCAATGATTGAGTTAAATTTAAGGTCCATATTGTCATTAATGGATCAAAGGCAATGGGGTCACCTTTTGCGTCCAAACTCCAAACAGCTAATAAAAAAGAGATGGCATAAAGGGACGTATAACAAACATGAAGTCCAATTCATGATTTCAGTTTTGAATATGTTGTTGAATCAATAGCTAGTGTTAGTTATTGAGTTTACAATTAAATATTTATATATATTTAAAAAGTTTCTTAATGTAATTATAAGATTTAAAGAAAAGTTGTTGAATTTGTTTAAATTTGTACCTAGTAGCTTAAGGAGAGGATCTAGTGGGTTTGTTATAGATTTACATGAACTCAATAGTTTTTGTTCAAACCAGGTATATCTAATATTTGAATGTAAACTTAATTATTGTTTTGTTATTAACATGAGATTGTTGTAGAAACTCATAAATTTTAAATCTGGCATCCGTCTATGTCATAAGATGGTGAAAACATTTCACTTACGTCCTAATTGTTAATGTTTTCCGGAAACATCCTCTCTATCTCTGAGGTAGTAGTAAGGTCTGCGTACATTTTACCCTCCCCAGATCTCACTTATGGGATTTCACTGGGTATGTTGTTGTTGTACGTCCTAATTGTTAGTACTATATACAATCTATTATCGAAAATTCGAGATGTACGTTTGGTTTCCTACCTATTAATTTTTTTTTTGACAAGTTGATGTGAACATATTTTAGTTTTTTTTGTTAGCTAGAATAAAGTGAAATTTAATTGAGTTCACACAAAATCTGTAAAAGTTCTTACAATAATTTTGTTTCTTTGTGAAATTTTCAGGTGTTGCTGTTGGTTGTGGATGGCAGACATTTGTTGCATACGTGAATGTAGGGTGTTATTATGGTGTAGGAATTCCATTGGGATGTCTTCTTGGCTTCAAATATGACCTTGGTGCTAAGGTTTTTTCTGTAAAATATTTTAGAGCTAGAAAAGACACGCATATATACGAATTAACTTTGATATAATGACAGGGTATATGGACTGGGATGATTGGAGGAACTGTAATGCAAACCTTCATTCTGCTTTGGTTCACAATCCGTACAGATTGGGATAAAGAGGTGCATAACTCCGTCCAATAGAAACTAAGTGATAAATTATCTCTTGATTTTTCCAACGAACGAATAAAAGTGGACATCTATGTTTAATTTAGTGGACAGAAGGAGCATTATTACTTGTAAATTTAAAGGCAAAATTAAAGTTCTTGATATGCACAAGGAAGTTTCTTAATGAATTTAGGATTCCCTTTTTCTTTATCTTTTTAATTTTCAGGTAGAGAAAGCTAGAAAACATTTGGACGAATGGGCAAATGTAAAAGAAACTCTAAACAAGGAATAAAGGTGGCGAAGAGTAAAAGAGGGACATGAAATTTTGCAGGGCAGACAAGTTATCAACAGTTTACATCAAGGTGTTTTTCTGGCGTATCCATTTATGGAATAGCTTACTGTTTCTAAATTTTGAAAAAAAAGAGACAAATAATTTGAGACTATTCTGTCTTAGTTGGTATCCAAAATATTCTATACAAGACAGACACAGAAATGATTGAATCCCCCAAAAAAATGTTTGAAGTTTCTTTTGATCAATTAATCACATGACATATGTAAAACCCATCGCTTGTCTCTGCAGGTTTCTTAGTTGATTGTGTTATAAAGAGGGTGATGACAACTTCAATTCTGTATTTTATCATGCATTTGGTTAACATTTTCTCCTGATATAACTAAAAGAAATAATTTATACAGCAACTCCAGTATTATTTTATACTGGGTCCAACAAGGGATAACTTGTACACAACTCATCTTTATGAGGATAAAACACCTCAGATCAAAAACTTTGATTCATCTTCCTATTTATCTTACTTAGTACAATATACCAAAAATTATGAATACATATGGCACCAGATAATCAAACGATTCTTTATCCATGTGTTACAATTGTTGCATTACAAGTCCTATCTAACTTTATCCGCAACCAAAACAACCTCCAAGGCAATTGCGCTACTCGCAACAGAGGAACAACCAGAACAAAACGGATGAAAAATCTCTAGTTCTTTTCGTAAGATCCAAGTACAGAATGTTTCCAACGTGTGTTGCCTCCTATAAGCTGTTACAAACTACAGAAGCAGCAGAAACTCTGCACATAATCAATTTATATTTTTGACTTGGGGAAGTGAATCCACATCATGAGAAACGCAAAAGCATAGGTAACAAATGATTCTACCCAAAATAGAGAATGTGATTTGAATTTAAGTACCAGAGATAGCTCGCAATAAGTCTCTAGTTGGTGAGGTTTACTCACCCTCAATAACAATTAATCGCATCATTTGTCATGCCTGCTATCATGCGTGTCTCTGATGCAGCTTAATCTACATCCATGCCATCTTCCCGTTTACTTCTGGGATCCAAACCTGAGCCATCCTCAGTCTTTTGGGGCGATGACTTGTGCCGCATTATATGCTTACACATCCTGAAATGTGTTTCACAATATCATTGCACATCAGGCAAAGAAAAGTTTGATGCTCGAAAACACAAAATATGCAGCAAAACCAATAAACAGTTCTCTCTAGAGACGCTAGAATCTTCTATGTCTTAACCATAATTCAAGAACCAATCAGTAGTAAATTCTAACTACTTTGTTATGGAGTAAGACTAGAGTTGCTTTGCTTTCAGGGAAGCGATGCCTCTTCTACGTGTATGTGATAAGTGCAGGCAGTTTAAAATGATGATATATGTTCTCCACGTCTGAAAAATAGTGGTATTCCCAAATACTCCCTCCATCCCAAAATAAGTGTAGCTTTAGCAAAAAAAATTGTCCCAAAATAAGGGTCACTTGAGGAATTCAAAACAAAAAATAGTTGTTTCCAACTATAGCCTTTATATTAAAGAAATACTTCTTAATAGTGTTCAGTTCTCAAGAAACATTTAATAAATAGGGGTAGCTTAGTAAATTATACTTTGTATATATTCTTTTTTTTAATGTGCACAAAATGAGCTAAAGCAACGCTTATTTGGGACGCATGGAGTACATACTGACATACAGAGTATCCATATACACACAGAGATATCTATGATTATAACCTTCATCATGTAAAACTACTAGCAGGGATTTTTGTTGTGTTTTTCAAAACCGAAATTAGAGATAAATTCAAAAGTCACTTGCATCTAACAGCATTTTTTAATTCTATCAAACCTCGAACTGCTCAGAATTTCAATATATGGTAGTAACATCTACTGTTAAATTTACATCCATTAATTATTTGTAGAGAGGTCCAAGTGGAGCGAAATGGATGTTGAAGGGATTGAGACTTGGTTGTTCATGTATAATATTGTAGACAGTGCAAAAATCTAATATTGTGGGTGACTAAAGTGTGAAAACATGCAACTATAAGGTATCTAATAACCGTGAGCGGAAAACAAGAATCACATGTTAGACAGGTTTTTAAGATGACAAACATACGCTTCAAAAGCCTCGGTCTTTCTCTTGATTTCACTAGACCACAATACTGGATCAGTATTTCTGGGCAATGCATCCTGCTGGTGGGATTTCTCTCGAAGCCACTGCTCTGCTTTATGGCATTCGTTATTGACCTGCAAGGAAAAAATTCCAGGTAAATCACAATGCCACAAGGACCCATGGCCTGTAGCATGTTATATACAGACAAGGTCATACCGCGTCTTTCTCACTGGCTGGAAGTGATCCTGCAGCCATCCGATGTTCCACAATGCTATTTAATAGATATCGTGTTGCTTGCGCCCGTGCCTCTTCTTCCTTATATCGATGCTCCACGGGGTCCACCATCTAATAACATAATGTTGGTTGCGTCACTTTCAAACAGTTTATAGGCATTGGACAAGAAAAAGTAAATTCAGCAACTAATACCAAATTACAAGAACCTTTTTAAGATCCTCTAGCTTCTCCGCATAAACCTGTTCAGACTCATCATCTCCATCTTCGTAGAGCCATTCTTCAGTCTGTTGTAGATTACAAGAGATGCCCTCTCGCTCTGAATCCGTAGCAAAGCTCCGGTAGGTATTCAAAAGCTATTCAAAAAAATGCAGAGAGTAAAGGAAACGGACCAGATACTGATAACAATTAACTAAACCAAAATTAACAAATGGTGTATTTGAAGAACGCAAATTTTGTAAGAAAATGACAAGGTACCAAATAGTGATAAAGAAGTAGTATGTATCAACTCCAACATGTGTTTAAAAGTTAAGAGCATCAGTGCATCACATAGTGTTATTTGCAAAACAAAATTACTCAAAAGGGCAACCTAAAATTGCAAGTGATACTGCAAATCCAATGGTCCACCAAAACCTGAAAGAACGTGACTTGTAAAGGAAAGAATAATAACAACAACATACCCAGTGGAATCCCAAAAGTGGGGTCTGGGGAGGGTAAAATGTACGCAGACCTTACCACTACCTCATAGAGATAGAGAGGTTGTTTCCGGAAAACCCTCGTCTCAAAATAAAGGAAAGAATAATGATAAATAAAATTTCAACTTTTATGTATTGATGCATTCATCACTCCTCAACCTTCTGCTTCAGTTTGAAACTTTATCTATTAAAGATCAAAATGTTATATCCTCAAAAGATATATTCTTAACTTAAAAGTGTGGAACAAATCAGTTGAATTAAAGTCTTTCAAGAGATAATTATGGGACTTAAAATTTGATGTTATACCTTATTACGAGTTTCATAGACATATGCCTCCAGGGTGTTTTTCTTATCTTTAGTTCGCTCCACCTTTATATCTTGCTCAGCTAATTGGCATTCCTTTTCCTGAGCTTGGGATAGCTCCATGAGGGTCATTCCACCATCAACACTTTCACTGACAGGAATCTCCTGTCTCTTAACGGCCTTACTTTTCCTTGTATCATCTCCCTGCATAAAGAACCACAGGGTTTGATTAACAAGTAGCCAAGTACACATTTCAAATAGCCAAAAGGTTTCCAAACCAAAGAACAATAGCACACAAATGGAGACAAACTAGCCCATGCAAAGTCCAAAATTAGCCCATCCAATCTTGAGGACTCTTCTCTTAACAGAAAAGTCTACAACCTCCAAAGAGACAAACTAACAACAATACACTAGTTCATATTAATTTGAATACAAACTGCTATATTTTGAGTTATGTGACTATCTAATCTAAAAGTTTAAAGGATGGTTTTATGAATTAATTTATTTAGGCCTACAACACGCCACCTCACATGCAGATCTGATTCATATATGCGAGTCGAGAACGTGGAGATATTTTCCTTAAGGGGTGGCAGTGGGACTCCAATGTATGATTTCAGCCTGCCCCTAATGGCATGTTGAATCATGCAAACTGCCTCATTTGAAACATTAAGCAATTAGAGACGGGATGCTTTATTTATTAATTTATTTAGGTCTCGCATATATGATTTCTTCACATTTTTTACCAATTATCTATAAATATCTTTAGCAAATTCAAGTATAAAAGTATAGTCAAACCTCCCTATAACAGCCACTCGCTATAACAACATTTCAAATTTGTAAGTTTTATTAAAAGAATGTAGAGCAGTATAGTCAGGTATTAGATTCAAGTTGATTGAGCCACTTGTTGCTTTCACCATGTAAAGCTCCGGCTGCTTTCAGAACAGTTTGAGCACTTATGCTAGGGATCAGCTCTCCTAATGTTTTAATCTTTTGAGGATTTGTTCCCTCGGTCCTGATTGTTGTAGATCATTTGACATCCACATAAGGCAAACAGATTAGAGGAGAACTACTTCGTTTGGCTAGGAAAAGAAAAGAACAAGATGAATCTATCTTTTATACGCTACTTCTATTTAAAAGACGATGGAGCCGAAACCAGCTTCCACCTCGAGTAAAACACTGAACAACCTATGATAGCCTACAAGCATAGTATTGGGTAATCCTGCTCAGTGCTCACACAGGCTAGAACAGATGGGCTCATGTTGAGTATTACAACTTGAATCCGATTCTAGAATATTCAGGTTGTTACTCTTATGCCTTAACAACTCAACTAACCATTCTCCATGGTTCAAAATACAAGATTAATCTCTTTTAAATAAAACTATACATTTAAAAGGAACATAAGTCGTATAATAATCTACAATTTTTATAGTTAAAAATATTTGACAAAATTGTAACAAAAGAAAGAAATGCTTAAGTCCCAATATAGTGATTGTGTCATTCTTTTTAGAGAGAAGAGACTAATAACTTTGAGTGCCCAACAAACAACAAGAAGAAAACAACCAGTCCTCTTAACACTGAGGTCCAAACAGAACCAAAAAAGGATGCAATAAACAGTGATTTCAATAGTACAAGAAGATACTATAATTTTTAATTAATCATACAACAAAATGTGCAGAGTAACTATCATCAGTACTATGCACAACACCAGAAGCTTCACGAGTGCTTACCTCCATATTTTCTGCATGAGTATCAATATTATTTTCCAACATAGAATGACTTGTTTGATCTTTGATCAGCTGAAGAGATGACAAAATGCAGTAACAACTTTGCGTTACATCTTCAAGTAAGTTTGATCAGCTGAAGAGATGACAAAATGCAGCAATGGATTTCCATACTATGAGAATTGGCACTTACCCAGGCCGATTCTACTGTAACAATTCCATGGAGGTTTAATTGAATTTTAACTTTGATCTTTGTTGTTTCAGAATGAGGAACCTGGAATGGGCCAATCTGAAAAAAATACAATATATAATTTCAAATTCTTAAGACACTTATCAACGGCAGATACCTGGCATCAATTTTAGTTACTAGAACTGCCGAAACTAAATGATTTTACAGGTAAGCATTCTCTTCAAACTGTTGCACATTGAGATTCGGCAAGGAAGCAGAAGGTCGATAACCCGCCTTCTTAAGCAAGGAAAAAAATAAAGTTAATGCTACACAATTCCTCAGTTTCTAGACTCAGCGACCAGAGAAATTCAAAAAGACACAGATATCTGACAGCATGACAGATATCCCGGTAGATGCATGACAGCATAAAAACACCTACACAAAAGGAGTCCTTTGATCACATTCAACATGAGAATAACATTTAACAAGCAACACGTTAGTGAGCTCTCATAGAAGTAGGCTAGCAGAAAGCCATCTTCCTATCCTCCAATTGAAAATTTTGAAACCTTTATAACAATTATGTCTCTTTTCTTTCGTTATTGTTGTTTATACTATGTAGTAAAATAATATAACTAAGTAACAAAAAATATATTCCCTAACAACATAAGCTTTTAAACAATAAGGCCACACAATTCAAACTGGTATCAAAGTCAGACTCATCTCTACCTAGTGTCGGTCCCCTTTATTATGTTGATAATGCTCCAAATGTCCAAGTCAACATGCAAAGGAATGTTAAGGTATCCCACATTAGTTGGGAAAACTGGTTGTCACATTATGTGGCTTTAGGCAATCCTCACCTCATAAGAATTTTCTTAAAAAAATCCTCACCTCATGAACTATCTTTTGGATCGAGTTAGACCCAAGAGCATTTTCTTAACATGCTTAAAAGACTATCACAAACATTGACTGTAACTTGTCAGTTCTCATGTAACACTAACAAAAGTCAATATGACCTCAGTACTAATCAGTATCTCAGATGTCCAGAAACCTTCCTGAAAGAAAAAGGCCCAAATGACCTAATCAAAAAAGAGATTTAGAACCTGAATGCCACTTCCTTCTCTTATTTTATATCTTGAAGCTATTCAAGATAGACAGCAAGAGAAGTCAAAGAATATTCGCAATTTTATCATTTTTCATAATGTAAATAATTTTATGAACAATTTGGCAGAAAATGGTGTTTCGCAAGTTCTCATTGTGAGTCCACAAAATTGCAAGGGCGGAACAATAGGCTTTGAGAACATATTTCAATTATAGGAAAAGTATAACATTTGAAGGTAGTAAAAATCAATAATGCTCTTGGTCAAAGAGTTTATAAAGAAACCTACTAAAGCCAAAAAAATTAAGAAAGTAGGGAGGTTGCATCACAGCTACAAGTAACACCAATATATTTTTTTGCGTCGTCCCTCAATACCATGTTAATTTAAGCACCGCTCACAATATTCCACCAAAATTATGATTTCCAATTTACTTTACTTCTCTTTTATGTCACAGAAACCACTTAAATGTGTTCTTTTTCTGGGATACCAAACCATTCTTGAACAGATGTACACATATGTTTATCTGCATAAATAATGATACACCATTTTCTGGTATTTTAGCAACTATATATTATTCTACCAATTAGAAAAGTGAATGTAATACCAGAACTTAATTCTCCAAAATATCAAAAAATAATTATTTCTTGTTTACTGATAAATCATCACAGCTGCAGATATTCAGTCACTGTAAAGCTTATCAAAATGACATTTCCTTCATACCAATGACAACCCTTTTTCCTTTATCTTCTCATGCATGATACTCATTTAGACAATAACAGCAGATATGAAAGTTCCTTTCAAGTAAATTGGAGAAATTGAAACCCTGCAAATTAGTACACTCTCTAGCTCATCTGCAATGCAAAAAACTGAAGTTGCTGTACAAACAGTGCAATGGATCAGAAGTTTATGTAGCGGCTCACCAGCCATGTCTAGTTTTGAAAATCTTGAATCTCAAAACTGGTTGATGTACATTAGGTATGAACACATGTTGTCCAGTTTATTCCCTAGATTGTCCAAAGTTAGCAGAGATATTAAGTTCAACTTTCTGTCTTATTTTTGGGGCCCACATTGGAAGGCAAAAGTCTATCAGAAACAATCTGCGTACACGCCCTCCCCAGACCCCACTTGTGGGATTACACTGGGTATGATGTTGTACATTGGAAGGCAGAGGTCAGAACTGCTTCCGGGACTGGTTCAGGGAGGACTTCTAAAGCGGATGCATTCGATAGAGAAGATCACCAAGATTTTGAGACATCAAATATGCAAAGCTACTGGGTAGTGCATGTAGCTATTTAAACATACAATGAAATAGTACAATATCTAATACTCCCTGAAGACATAATTAACTTAATGAATTTTTCCTTCTCTTTTGATGTCTACCTACCTTTTCAGAGATATGATATACAGATGTATTGAGATATCCATCAAGAGAAAACTTCTCTTTCAAGGGATGGATTACTGGAAACAAGCCAAAAAGGAAAGTGGACAACCAATTGGATTAGAAGAAAAAGTATGTAACAAATGATACAATCGTCAGCGGTAGTAAGTTCTCAAAGGTAGTTTCATGGGCTTCGACAAACTCAGATGCTTAGAGATCTTATGTTGTAACCTCAACTAGAACTTAAGCTACAACTAGATTAGAGTAATCCAACTATCGAGAATCATTCCTAACATAATCAAAAAAATTAGATCAAATGTGATATAATACATCTAGAACACCCAAACAAAACTTGAGGATAGAAGTTCTCCTATTAGTTAAAAGGGAGAAATATATTGTACCGTAGATTTGCTTATTTTATCAGATACACCAGGTGGCAACTCATTCTGGTTAGTGTAGAATGCTTCCAAGTGGAAACTGCTGGTCCTTTGCAATGTGAGCACTTTCATACTTGGAAAACTATGGCCCTTTGGAAACAATACGCCATTTGATAGGGTGCAAACTGGGCCCTCATCGGATGCAAATCCAATGGAGAAAGGAAATGAATCCTGAATCTGCAAATGAAAGATTTCCGAACTCAAAATAATGATGAAACCAATAATCATACCTCAAATAATCAGATAAATAAAATGTCATGCACTAGACAATGTTCAAGCCAGAGTTAGGACATGGTACACTTGTGTTCTGTTCCTATTAGCCTCAGGACATTGTTTTGGATTGTTGCTTTTCAAGATAGTGGTTAAGAGATGAATTTTAGGCTTTAGGTACCATGCATGACAACTATTTAAGCAGTAAAAGGCATAAATTATGACACAGATGTAACAAGCTATCCCAATGCACAATATTCTTTCTCATTCTAGTACAACAACAACAACAACATATGCAGCCTTGCCCCTACCAAAAAATCCTCTTTTTAGTTCTTTCAAATGTACTTCTAGCTTATTACAAGAAAGGAACTCTAAAGTTAGCAAAAAACGATTGTGGTTAAGTAAAAGAGTTTCTTCACATAATAAAGAGTGTAGTTTATTATTTCAATAACAACAGGTTTCGCTCATATGGTTGATCTAGCTATTCATTTTTCCTTCTCAAAGACTTCTGTGATCACCCTGCCTGGCCATACTTCAAAAAAATCACTAAGTCAAAAAATACACTAGGTCATGTCCTTATTTCATGCAATTTAATCTCTCTAGAATGCTCTCTGCCACGATGAATATTGCAAACTCTGCTTTATCAATTATTAATATGTATGGTTCTCATAACTCAATAAATTATTTCTTTTGATTTTATGTGTCTTTTAACACCCAATTATGTTTCTCCCTAGACTAATATTTGGGCTTTCTGAAGTAATACATTAGCATCATGCTCTGCTGGAGTGGTCATTGCAATAGAAAAGTCTATTAATCTTCGAAGTCTAATGGATTTTCAATCCTTCACGTCTTCTGAAGTAGTTTATTAGCATCATGATCTGCATCTGCTGGAGTAGCCATTTCAATAGTAAAGTCACTTAATTTTTCCATGGTTTTTGTTGTCTAATGAATTTTTCATTTATTCATGTCTTCATTCATTACTCGAGTCATTTAACATCATAACCATATTCATCACAATAATTGAGAAAGCAAAGTAAAAGCAGTCGATGAGAGCATAGAAGTTCTTGTATCTCAGGCCATTAAAACTAACCACCCTTTTAGCATAAGTAATAAGCCTATCCATATTGAACTTCTAATCTAATTTGGGCAAATTAAATGCATATAGGACTAAGAAATAGAAAGAAATTCACAGCCATATTGATCACAAATATTACTGCATTAGTTTCACATCACAAACCTCATACTCTCTAACACGAAATATAGGGCTGAGCATCGCACATTGAAGAGCACATCCACGCGCAACACACTCACTAGCATTTATTGTCCGCCCCGGTTCTTTTCTGAAAACAGAATTTAAAATTCTTCCCATAGCTGGAATTCGAGAGCCTGATCCTACAAGCTCAAGAGTATGAATCCTTTCAGCAGTCAAACCAGAATCAAGTAAAGCTTTACGACAAGGAATGCTTATCTTCTCCAACAAATCTGATGAAAGCTTCTCAAATTCCTCTCTTTTGATGAAACCTTTTACATCTTTCTCGTCCATTAAGCACTCAATATTAAGCGGAGCCTCTGGATTTGCACTTAAAACTTTCTTCAGTTTCTCACATGCAGCCCTCAATCTTATAGAAGCCCGAGCATTTGAATAAACATCAATATTGTACTGTTCCTTGAAATTTGCCGCAAAATGTCTGAATAAAACTTCATCAAAGTCTCTCCCGCCCAAGTTGCTATCAAAAGCATGAGACAATATCTTCATATGACCAGGTTCAAATGATGCTACAACAACTTGTGTATCACAATGACCAACATCAACAAACACAACATTTGTTGGACCCCCAGCTGCAAAATCAGTCTTGTATATACCATAACCCAGTGCAGTTGCAGTGCCATCATGCATCAACCTCAACGGCTTCAACCCAGCAATTTCTGCAGCATATAAATAAGCACGCCTCTGTAAATCTGTGAAGTACGAAGGTATGCCAATAACACAATCCGAAACATCCGTTTCAAGATTCTTCTCAGCAATTTGCTTCAAATGTGCAAATAGCATTGCCATAACTTGAACAGGAGTGAAACTCTGCTTCTCATCCATGTACTGCAAATTAATCAAAATGCCACCATCTGGTCCCTCAGAGGTTGCAAATGGAAGCAATTTCAAGTCCTTCTGAACAGCAGGCTCCCTGTATTTCCTACCAATCAGCCTCTTAACCTGTGAAATAGTTGATTTTGGGTTCATAGTAGCCGACGCAGCTCCAGCCGAGCCAATAAACCTTTGTTTCTCACCAAACGACACCACTGCTGGTGTCTCTCGATTTGATTCATCATTTAATATTACATCAATTCCACGTTGTTTTGCAACTCCTATAACACAGTTTTCATTTCCAACATCAAACCCAACTACACTCATTTCCAGCAAAACTTAGCTATATAACCTTCCAAAATTCCAACCACAAACAACAAATCCCTATCTCTAAATCATAACATCACGTACCACAATACAATTTTCCAAAGTGGACCAATCAAACCTGGAAAAAAATTAAAAATCACAATAAACAAAATTCAACGTGAAATTCACCAAAATTGCATCAATTCCATCAATAAACGGAGCATTTCAAGCTGAAAATCGATCGACCAACCAAATAAAAAGAAAATCAACAAATATAATACGTATTAATTTGTTAGAATGCGTAGCTTCGAATTGTAACATGGATATGAAAGCTATGAATGGCGGAAAACTATGAAATGAAAGGTACCTGATTTGAGAGACAAACAGATGAAACCCTAACAATGGAGAAGCTGGTGGTCTTCTACGGATTGAAAAAAAAAAAGAAAAAAGGAAAGTCTCCGAATTGTTTGTCAGATGAAGAAAGCGGAATTTTTGAAAATATATTCCTTTATTGGTTGTTACACATTACGCTTTTCACTCTCACATTTTTATTTTCGGCAATAACTTTGGGAAAAAGAAACAATGAATATCAACCTTTCATATTTATTATTTTGTAAGTATTTGAATTACAAAGTACTCTATTAATTATTCTCCTTTTTAACCAAAAATAATTATTCTCTTATTTTAACCAAAAAAAACAAGAAAAAACTCGTTTGTAAAATATAAGTATTGTACTTACTACAAGTAATATAGACGAAAGATACGAAGAGTAAAATGTAAAAATCATTAATATTTTCAAGTCTTTTTACAATAATGAATGGCAACTCTATTTATAAATTGAGAAGTCGCTAGGTTAAATACCCAAACCGATGGATATACTCTTATCCTAAATGGTTCATAGAATCTAGATGTAAGTAGTTCATTTATTGAGTAAATGGACAATGAATTTATAATAAAACTCTTTTTATTTGTTCTTAGTATTTACGTCTTTCTCCTGTATGAGATTCTATGTAGCTCAAATTAGATTAATTAGACTTCAATGTGGACATCAAATGCAGATCAGATGAAAAGTCAAAAATAAATTATTTATTATTATTTTTCTCATGTCTTTTTCTCTTTTCTTGAACAGAAAGTCGGTGGTGAAAATGAAAAACTAAAAAGTCAACAATTTTTATTAACTAGTGGAAAATGTTTGTTCTGAAATTGAGTGAAATATTTTTTGCTCCCCTTGTTTCATTGTATGTGCACCCTTTCCTTTTTAATTTGTCCCCAAAAATAACTTTTAGGCTAATTCTTTTTATTTAATTAAAAAAATTTAAAACATATCTTGCTGATAATAATAACGTGACTCGAACCTAAAATTTTTATTTAATTTGATAATATGTTAAATTGTGTTAATCACCATATTCGGAAATAATAATTTATTAGAGGTGGTCTAATTCCTTCTATTCATAGTAAAACAAAATGTAATTAAAATAATATTATGACAACTTGACAAGTTACCTCTTCTTTTAATTTTTGATTGTGAAATTTAGCTAAATTTAGAGGCAATTATTGTGAGAATTAATTTTTCACTTAATGAATTTTATTATTTGAGATAAATATCAATTTTATAATACATATTATAGATCTACGTTTGTATCACATAAATCATTTCAATATTACGATTTTACAAAGAGAATGTTAAAATACTTAAAAGAACCATCCAAAAGTGGACTAACCATATTTAGAATACTCAAATTATGATGAGACATCAATAGATATTTGGTAAAATTCACGTTTTAATGTGCATTTACAAAGCTAAAATGATGTCTTTTTGGTCTTATGATCACTTCAATTTGAGTGGACCTCACTTTGCAATTTGTTGAGGTAGGGAAATTAAAAAAAAAAACAGAGGAACTAGGATCTTTTGGTTATTTTCAAAATGAATGGAAGAAAGTGATTTTTTTTTTTAAAAAAAATTATGTATTAAAATGAAGATTTTTTTTAAGTGTCACAAAATTAATTCCCCTCCCCCCTAAAAAAAAGTTTAATTCCATCAACGATCATTGATTAATGTGAATTCATATTTAGATGGTTATTACATATTATTTTATAATATAGTATATTATATTGTATTATATCATATCGCATTGTTTTGATTAACATTTGAATGGATTGTATTATTTCATATTGTTGCACAATGTCACACATTAATAATTAAAAGAATAAACGTATAAGAAAATGGAGTGTGGAATTAATCTACTACAAAAGGGTAAGGAAAAAGATAAATTAGAATTATCAAATGATAAGCAAAGACAAAAATAAGAAGATGACAACGTGATCATATTAAATTAATCAGTACCAAAAATAAGACTTTTTTGTTGTTAAGAAAAATTATGGAGCTAGTCGAAATTCTCAACTTATTTAATGAAAATAGCTATAGTTTATAAATATTGTTAAAAACAACTACATTATACTTAAATAACAAATTAAAGGTATTCTAATATACTTCCTTGTCCTCTCTCTTTCCTGTTAGTAAGAAGAAATACATTCAAAATTGTATATGTATCAATTGTACTCAATAAATATAGGTGGGAGTTTTATATTTTATTTTGATTTGTATTCGAAAAATTGTATTATATATGTTTTGTATCAATTGTATTCGTATTTCATAGGAATACACTCTCTGTCAAATATATTTGTATTCAATACAAAAGACGATGAATATAGTTGTATTCATTGTATTTTGAATACAATTAATACATAATAAATACAACATACAATGTAAAATAAATACAAAAATATAACTCATAACATTTTAAATACACCTAATACAAAATAAATACATAATACAATGCAAAATACAATCTTCTCTCCTCCCTATCTCGATCTCGCTCGCCTCTCTCCTCTTAGTATATATTTATTTTGATACAAATCAGTTTGTCTTTGTATTCTTTCATCCAAAATCAGCGAAAAAATACATTCTCTCTCAGATCTCGCCCGCCTCTTTTCTCCCTTCTCCCTTTACCCTTAACATTTTATTATTGTACATAATTAAGCAAATTATAGCTATAAAGTTCTGCTCTATAGTAAAATGTTGCTGTTTTGATAAGTTATTCTTTCTAAATCATATGATTGAAAAGTTAAAGCCCATTTGAAGATTTATGGGTTACGAATCCATGAGGCCCGATGATAATTATCGGGCCAGAAACCGAAAGTAGTCAGGTAGGTGCAGCATACATCGGTTTGAGACTACATAGTAGTACGAGGAAGTGTCCATAAAAAGCACAAATAAATACTCCTTCGTCCACTTTACTTGTCACTATATTATTTTATAATGTTCAATAATACTTATTTAGTTTATAAAATTAAAAAATAATTTTATACTTATTTTCTAATTTATCGTTATCATTAATTATAATCATTTCTCTATTATATTTTTTAAGACATTGTATTTATTATATTCGAAGAGTGATTTGATAAAATTATCTCTATTATTTACTACTTATTAATCTCTGTGTTAAGTCAATAAAGAACAAATAAAGATGTATCGATGGAATACTTTTGATTGTAATAGTAGATTATTTTTTTAATTTACTGCACAATCATTTTTTTTTGTTCTGGGAAGCTCCGTTGTATAGACAAACATTGGAAAAGTAATTTCGAGTTGAACTGATTGGATTATGACTATAAAATCTAATCCTTCTTGATCCTAATAAATTTTGAATGTTGATCATGATCAATTTATTAAGTAAGTACTAGTCTCAAACTTGACTAGTCGATTCATTTAATTTTTAAAAAATCTTTTTATTAGTGTGAAGTCCGATATAATTAAAATAAACTAAGAGTAAATTCCTTGATATTAAAACCACCTAAACCCATGTGGCACATGATTTTAGTTACGGAAAAAAAAAGTTTGTTTAATTTATGTCCTTGTCATTTATATTTTGCACATGACTAAGGATTTTGGAACATGGATTATGGATAGTATTAATTAGGTTGATAGTAATAAAGGGATATGTTAATAATTGGAAATGTGTACGGCTGTACCCACTGAGGCAAAATTAATGTAAGAGGGGACATTGATGAATGGCCAAAAACTTAGCTGGAAGGATTGTTGCCCTTGAAGCTTTTTTCTCCTATTGATTACTGGTAGTGTGAACTGTGGAAGAGGTCTTGAAAGTCACATCAGACAGGTCAGACGTTGTTAGGCTAAGGTGTGACACATGATCAATTAGGGTCCTTTGGTGTGATGAATAAGGAATGTTAATCTCGGGATAAAAATATAGTGGCCCTTAAGTTAATGTTTGGTTGGCAAACTCGGGATAACTTATTCTGGGATTAATAAATAGTACTGGGATAAGTTATCCCTATTCTTGGGGGGTATAGTAATCTCG